>JANSLP010000284.1:0-41585 GCA_029298735.1 Ophiostoma sp. CBS 140.51
GTGGCCCAAACGGTGTCCGGCCCAAATGGTGTCCAGCACCAACTTGTTGGTGCGAGTTTTTCGAGTGACCATAAAAAGTGGGGGCGTGGCACGAGTACCACGTACGAAGTAATACCTTCCTCACAAGCCGCCGCTGATCTGACTTTGTCCCTGCCGTCAAACCGTGTCTCACAAGCACCGGTCGCACCTCCCTTAAACCCACCGCCAAACGCCCTTTTCTCTTTCCTGCTGTGTGCTAGCTATTATTTCCTATTTGTCACCTTGGCATTGTTGCTGCATCCGTAGCTGCATTTTCTAATTCCATTATTCTCATTATTTATTATTTTGTTCTAAACACCTCCGTTTACTCTTCTAATTGTCAGACCCCTCGCCCTTTTACCAATCCCCTCGTCTTGAGTTTTAGTCGTGGCAGCTCCGTGCATTGGTCGGCCGTGACCCGCAGGTTCCGCTACTTCCGTGGCCGCGATCTCATATGCTGTGCATTTCTGTACATTCCACCGCGCACTGTATTCCTTCCTAATCCTTTCCCCCCTTTTCCTCAACTTCAACTTCAACTACCAACGTGCAACACGCTCTTTTCCACCACCCCGACCGCCCGCGCAGCCCTGCCGCTCCCCGTTTATCGCCCGGCACATTTACTTCTCTCGCTGGGGCCTGCATTCCCTCTTTTTGGCTTCTTTGCACCCGCCCCGGCTCCCGTACCTCCCTAAATGCCGATCTGCGGCGACTGAGAGCTTCTGTCCCCCTCGAATCGAACCGACCCCTGCCTTCATCTCTCTTTTGGTCCTCTCTCGACTCTGGGCCGCTTGCCAGCGCTCTTTACGCTCTTATAGCCGTCCCCGACTCCTTTCTTGCGACTGCCACCTTCAGATGTCTCGTTCTTCCCGACTTTCCCCCTCCCGTTCCTCGAGTTTCTTGGCGCTCCAGCAGTAGACACAGCCTCTTCGACGAGGACAACCTAGACGACGCGGCACACACAGCCCATTCTCCAGCTCGTCTCGTGTCCGTCTGCTGCACGTCTTGACCCCCCGACCTCAACCGCCGCTCCAACCTTTATCTATAGCTGAAAAACCCGACCCCACTCCGTCCAATGTCGTGGCATCTGCTTCAGCGGTTCCTCGACAGTGACGTCTTCAACTCCGACCCGTTCCTCTCTGTATCCTACCTCTCGTGAGTAGCGATTTTTCCTCGTCCTTTTTCGTCCTGTGGTAGCTCTCACTTGCAACTAACCATGCTTCTAGCCGCTATGCTGACCACATTGGCATCCACCATGTGCTCTGCAACAAGTTGCGCCAGTTTCCCTACGAGGACATCGAGTTTTTCCTCCCCCAGCTGTGCCACCTTATAATCAGCGTCAACAATGAGTCTATGGCTCTGGAGGAGTTCTTGCTGGACCTTTGCGAAGAATCTGTGACGGCTGCACTGCTGGTTCGTATCTTCCTTTCCCCGTTTTCTCTCTCTCCTCGATGGCACCACGCAGCTTCTCTAACCATCTAGACCTTTTGGCTCTTCCAAACATACCTCCACGACCTCTCCTCAAACCCTCAGACGGACGCCTTTCAGACCTGCCGACGCGTTTATAATAAGGTCCAGCACATTGTGTTTGGCCTCCCCGACACCTCGCGCCAAGAAAAGATCACTGAGAATGTCCTACCTGTCACCGTCCTTGCCAGCTTTGTCCTTGCTAGCATTGGTCTTCCCATGCTTCCGCAATGGGCAGGGCCCATGGCCATCGCTCAGGCGCGCAAGCCGGCCCCGCCAGGAGAGTCGTCAGCCGCGGGTGGTCTGTCCGACACGGAGCAAAATGACCCGTCTAAGAAGCCGACACGGTCGCAAACCGTCACGCCAACTTCCACCAAGTCGCGGCGCACAAAGGACATCACCAGAGCCTCGAGCGGAACCAGCATTGCCACGGCCACGAGAGCATTGGAGTCAGTGACCAACCAGATGCCGACCAGTCCCCCCGAAATAATACGCTCGCCGCCCATTGAGCAGCAACAGTCAATCCGTTCACCGAAGCAGCGCCAGAAGCAGACATCGAGCTCATCACGACCTGGCTCCTCCTCGAGCCTCAACGCCCCCCCAACTCGGCCATCGGAGCTTAACCGCCGTTCGCTACCCCCAAGCGCCCAGCACCACCACCTCGAATCGATCTCGCTCGAAGCGCGGCTCAGCTCGTCGTCCCTGCCGCTGCCCGACATGCGCTCACCGCGCATGGTCACACGCCCCCCTACGCCCGTGTCGGCAGGCCTCAACCCACCGGATAGCATATCGGCCCTCTCTCGCCGGCACTCTCACCACCACGCCAAGCCGCGAATTGTCAGTGTGGGCGACATGACGTCCGAGCAGAAGGTCCGTTTATTGCGACAGAACTACTTCCGGTGTGAGACCCAGTTCTTGCGCGCCCTCGAGGATATTTCCAACCGGCTGGTCAGCGTCCCCAAGGCCGCCCGTCTCAGTGCCCTGCGTGCTGAGCTGGCCCTCATCGGCCAGGACCTGCCCGCCGAGGTCGACATCCCCGTCATTTGCCCACCGTCGCTGGTCAATGGCATCCCGAGCCGTAGTCGACACCACCGTATTGTGCGTCTCAACCCCGCTGAAGCCACAGTCCTCAACAGTGCAGAAAAGGTGCCATATTTGCTCATGGTGGAGATTCTGCGTGAGGACTTTACCTTTGATCCGGACTCGGCCGACAACCAGAGACTGCTTGGCAACCTCGTGGCAGAGCAGGGGTCTCGGAAACGGATATTCGACCTTTCGGACTCAGTTCGTAACCCGAGCACACGGGCTGCAGATGCCGCCGCGGCAGCGGCGGCGGCAGCAGCGGCGGCAGCGTTACTGGAACCGCCCATTGATAGTGTGTTTGAGCCAACCTCTGGCGACCTTGGAAACTCGCCCTTACTGAAGCCTTTCGACGACGAAGACGATGGCACTTTCCCTACGACAGCAAGACGGACTACCTCATCTGGCGCCATGGTGTCTCCAGCTATCACTAGCAGCACATCGCAGCGCAGCCATCCCCTGCACAAACACTCCTCATCCTCCTCCCTTACGAACCGACATGCCAGCGGTGGTACGGGCTCGATCTCATCCATGGCTGGTGCACCAACCTCGTCCAACGTCACGGCTCCGACAGCCTTGTCCGATGGTACGCCCCGTAGTTCGGCAGCGTCCACATCTCGGTCTAGCAGCCCGGGCCCCCTTCTCCGCAAGATGACGCTCCCCATGATTCGGAACCAGCACACAGCCGACCAGCCCGATTTCTCGGCCCTCGCCACGCATATGCGGACAGCCTCACAGATGCTGGCACAACTTGACCAGACTAGCGGTAAGCGTCCTCGCCAGGAGGTGGCCGCAATCCGTGCCAAAATTATTGCCAGCATGCAAAGCTTGGAAGAGCAGAGTTTCGATCTCGACGACAACCACGGCCCGACCTTTGACACGATTGTCGCTAAGACGGGCGTCAATGTCAACCACTCTGTTGCGCCCACGCCGTCAGTTAACGCTCTCGGCCTGACTAACGCCGACGCACCCCGTACTGCGAACGCCTCGGAAACCAACCTCGTCCGCAGTAGTGAGGAGAACGAGGACGCTGCTGCTTCTGCCGGCGCCGATGCGGCTGCGGCAGCTGCGACGTCTGTCAACCCCAATGCCGGCATTGCCCGCATGGAGAACGACTTCAAGACTGGTGGCCTACAGCGCAAGGGCGATCGCGACGATCCCAGTGCCGCCGTCTTTGGTGAGGCTTGGGACATCAAGCGCGAGCGCATCCGTCGGTCGTCGCCGTACGGCTGGATGAAGAATTGGGATTTGGTTAGCGTGATTGTCAAGACGGGTGCTGATCTGCGGCAGGAGGCTTTTGCCTGCCAGCTGATTGCGGTGTGCGACAAGATCTGGGAGGATGCAGGTGTGTCCGTATGGGTCAAGCAGATGCGTATCCTGGTGACGGGCGAGTCTTCGGGCTTGATCGAGACGATTACCAACGGTGTCTCGCTGCACTCCATCAAGCGGAGTTTGACGCTTGCTTCGATCGAGTCTGGCCAGAACCCGCGCCGGCGGATTGCGACTCTCAAAGACTACTTTGTCAAGGCCTTTGGCGCGCCCGAGAGCGAGGCGCACCGGGCGGGTGTGGACGCCTTTAAACGTTCACTGGCGGCGTACAGCATGATCTCGTACGTGCTGCAGCTCAAGGACCGTCACAATGGCAACGTGCTCGTGGACAACGAGGGCCACATTGTGCACATTGACTTTGGTTTCATGCTGTCCAACTCGCCCGGCTCTGTGGCATTTGAGGCGGCACCGTTCAAGCTGACGCACGAGTACGTTGAGGTGCTAGGCGGTATTGGGTCGCCGGACTTTGACGACTACAAGCGTCTGTGCAAGCAGGCCTTCCAAGCCCTGCGCAAGTCGGCCGACAATGTGATTGATCTCGTCAGCATGATGGGCCGCGACTCCAAGATGCCGTGCTTTGTGGCTGGCGTGACCCAGGCGACGGCCAACCTGCGGCAGCGCTTCCAGCTGCACCTGAGCGCCGAAGATGCCGAGCAGTTCGTCGAGACGGAGCTCATTGCAAAATCGCTCGGCAGCTACTACACGCGCCTGTAAGTACCACAATCCCAGCACATTTTTAATTGTTATGAGAACACTTGACTAACTTTCACAGCTACGACACGTTCCAGTATAGGACTCAGGGAATCTACTAGTAGAGTCCTTGGAGGCGCATAGACGGACTTTTTTTTTTTTGGCAAACGGTGGGCGGTGGTACGTATCACGTCGAGAGAGGCATTGGCACGGCGTTTCATAGTCTTTTATTTCTTGTGTTACTCTTTTTTGATTAATTCTTTTATCTTTCTCTTTCTCTTTTTTGTTCATGTCCCTTTATTGTATCTGGATTGCCTTTCTCTTTGCTTGCAGCAGTAGCAACGCAACGAAGAACAACGAAAACCTAGCACTGGACGCGCGCTTTTTAAACATTTTTTTTTTTGGAAAAGTAAAAAAAGGAGGGAAACAACTTGCACATAGCATACCAATGATACAAACACAGGCAGAAATGGAAACAGGAGAAGCTACAAAGAGTAGAACAAACAGGCTCGGCTTGATGCCCTCAGGCCAATAAACAAATGATACCACCTGTTATACTTGACCCATGTACTCTCGAGCACCTTCTTTGCACAGTCAATTAATCCTCCTCCTCCAATATGTGCTTCATGAGGCAAAAATTGCATGGGCAGGTAGACTCGTCCCCCGTCACTGGCTTCCTCCTTGTGTGTTCTCATCTCGGTGGATACATCTTCTAGAAGCTCAACCAGCAGGTCTGGGAGTGAAGGGCTTTGCACCCAAATCACAGCGTTGCCATAATCGCCCATGGCGATCTCGCCCTCGTAGAAGCCCTCGACGATTTGGATGTAAAGCTCCACGGACAGTTTCGAACAGCGCCTAGCATGTTCTGTATCAAAATAAATCGACAGTGGTTAGACAAGAACTGACTGTAATGGGCAAGAGAGAAAAGCCAGTGGTGTTCGGGATAGAGAAAACATACCCATATTCGATCTTCCCGTGCCGTGTTTTCTCCTGCAGACCACATGCCCTTTTCCTCACTAACAGATTTGAATGCACACAAAACTGCCAACTGTTCACCTTCGGGTGTATGGCTCAATGTTTCTCAATAACCATAATCTGCCATAGATCGACATTTATAGGGGGCCGTTTAACTTCCGAGTCTCATCACA
This sequence comes from Ophiostoma sp. CBS 140.51, assembly GCA_029298735.1. NCBI lineage: Eukaryota > Fungi > Ascomycota > Sordariomycetes > Ophiostomatales > Ophiostomataceae > Ophiostoma > Ophiostoma sp. CBS 140.51. The sequence continues at coordinate 5,730 of JANSLP010000284.1, forward strand.
GAACACGCACTCGCAGGTGTTTGGTCGGTCAGGGAAATGCATCTTGATCTCGTCGCTTACCCGCTGCAACATCTTGACCGCCACCTCGGAATCGATTTTTCTTCCACCGATATGAAGTGGAACGCATCACCATTGAACTTCATGATCCCCTCGTATGGAAGTATATTGTCTGAGGACATAATGATGTAGAAATTGAGAGGTTCTGATTCAGAGCAAAAATTTGCTATACCTAAAGGACATTTAGCATACGTGTTAGTATGGAGCTGAAATATATATCACAGAAAAAAAGAGGGAACAAAAGTGAAGGAAGTGTGACGTACTCATGACCATCTTCTCATAGTACTCGGCACCGCAGGCCTGAACATGAGCGATGGCGTCTATTCTGCTGAATGAAGACGGATGAGAAATGCTCGAGGATGATGGAGAGTTTATGGTGAAGAGATGAAGCAAGACGGGAGATGCTTGTGAAGGGCTTGGGGAGATGTCGAGCAAAGAAGTGTTGTGGCGCGTTGAGTGAAGTGTTGATGACGTGTTAATGAAGTAAAAACAGTGCAAAAATGCCTGAAAGGAAATGAAGTTGTGGGAGTTATTGAAAATAGAGGAGAAAAAGGACGAAATATGATAAGAAGTGCAAGGATCTCGATATTTGTATGCTGGGGGGATATGGCATAGACTGGTTTGAATTAAAGAGATAGCGAATATTGGAGTGTAAGGTGAGGTTGAAGTGATCAATCTTTGACTCTGTTATTGATGGGCCTTAAACTCTACTTCGAAATAATCAAGCGAGGAGCGTAACGTGGGCTTGAAGGTACCGTGAGTAGCGTGAAATTACAAGATGGGTGGTATAAAGTCAGATTATTGTTACGGTAAACGTATTCGGGTGAGCAGCATTTCTATCAAACACGTGCACCGCTCCTTTTTGTTGCTAAGTAAGGCTTTATTCGAACAACAAATGACATATGTACAGCCCATCTAACTTCATCTGACACCTATCTTCTCATATACATGATCTCTCCGAATTGCCTCCTTTCATAAGTTTCTTAGTGCTTCTTCGTCGTCGTCTTGGCACAGAACAGACACTGACAGCCGTCGCTGCCCACATCACCGTTCTTCTTGTCAATTTTGTACTTCCCGTGGAGGCGACTGTCGAAGCTCGTTTCCTCCAAAAGTCTGACCAGAACGGTGGGTAAAGCATCGCTAGACTCGGAATGGATGAGACATTCTGAGTAGACGACACTTCCGTAGTCGATAACAATAACCTCGCCAAGATACTGTTCGTTTACTCTGTGGATGAAGAGCTCAACATTGTGTTTGGAACAACGCTTTGCGTGCTCTACAATTTGAATCGACAATGGTTAGACGAGACCTGCAACATAGAACATTAGAGCAAGGAGACATACCCAGGATCAAGTCTTTGTAAAAGTCAGCGCCGCAGGCCTGAACATTCTCAAAGTCGGTAGTCATTATCGTAGCTGCTGTTGTCGTGTCGACTGATGAGGTAGAATCGGCGATGTGATGAGCTAGCTCTGGGAGGAGAAGATGAGGGTTCAAAAGAAGGGCAATGGGGCTGAATGGGAGTTGTTGAAAAGGGAGAAGGCCGGGTTGGAGAGGACTGAAGATGTCAAAGGCTGAAGATAATCAAGAGGCAAGAAGGTGTGGGAACCCTGGGAAGCCCTTGATATTTATATGTCTCTTGGTCAAGACGTAAATGAAGCCTGTGCAAAAGCTGCTGTCCTTGTTGACATGTGAGCAAGGCTAAGAGTGATTGTTGCCTGGATTCTGGATGTTGTGAAGCTCGTGAAGAGCGGTTGAAAGATGTCATATGACGCATCAGGTGAGCGGTGTGCAGAGTGTGAATATCAACATTCGCATGCATTCATGCAACGATCACGGTGAGCAAATTCATATATTGTGATGGTTTCACAAGGTAGATCAGAAGTGTCTTCTAATTATTTCACAAGGTTTATTGTGAACAAAAAAGGCGAGGTATTTTACTCGTACAAAAACAGATGGCTCGTAACAAATACACCACACATGCTCCAATAGTAGTCACTCCAAGCCTTTCCTCTCTTCTCAAAAAAATCAAATCAAAGACGAAAAAGACCTCCAAAAACACACCCAATAGATTTCCATTTGTCATGTGACAGTCCTCCTCTCTTTTCACGGCCATCGTTCACAGCCCATTGTTCACGGCGCCGTCACGCCCAGCCGTTCAAGACGTTCAGTGACCGCCTCAACCATGGCCGTCTCGCGCTCTAGCAGCTTCGTGACCTGGGCCATCTTAGCCTTGCGCACATCGGCTGGCACCTGTAGTGTATGGCCCTGGCGTGACTTGCTGTCGGCAGCGCCACTAGCCGCGCTGCCCGTGACGGAGGCTGGCGGCGAGGGTGTGCTGGTGTCGCTGTTTACCGACACGAGCGAGGCCACAGAGGACTTGATATCGTCTGTCGAAGTGCCAAGATCGGCCTTCACACCGCCGCTCTTTTGGACGATGGAGTCGGCCTGCTTGTGCAGATCGTTCCACAGATTGCGGATCTGCACCACACGAAGGCCAATATCGCTGGCCGCCTTGGAGGGTGAGGACGGGCTAGGGCGCTTCGTGATGGCGCTGCTGTTGTCGGTATTGGAATCGGATGTTGCTGCCACCCTTTGCAGGCTGGTGTCGAGGGCCTGGACCTCTTGCGACCAGACACGCTCCTTGTCGCTCAGAGGCCGTGCCGATGCGCGGCCAAACGTCCGCCTCAGCCGCTCCATGCGCTCAGTCAGCTCCTTGTGCCGGTCCTGGGCATGCTGTAGACGTTGCCGCAGACGAACATCGTCAGTCAGGCCGGCATCCTCGCCATCATCAGCGCCCTGATCTTCACCGGCAATCATATCAATCCGGCGCTTCAGGGTGTAGGCCGACTCGACCTGCTCACGGAGGTGGATCGGCAGGTCCTCGAGCTTGGTGAACATTTGTGCAGCTGCGTGGTTCAGGCGACCCGTCTCCCGGCCCACAAGCTTGTGCGCATTAGTCAGAATTGTGAGTGTTGCCGGTGACAGGCGCACTTCCTGGTGCTGTAGCATCTGGAAGCGGCTGGAGAACAGCATGTTCCGGGCCTGTGCCAGCTCAGACTTGGCGAGCAGCTCAGGAGGTGTCTCGAACGCTGGCCGGGCCTTCCAGAAATCAAGAGCGAGCACGGCCTTGTCCTCAGCTTCTTCGGCAGCAGACCGTGCTGCTGCCGTCTGGAAGCCACCAGGGTTCGTCGTGTTGATGTTCTGGCTGTTGCCTGGGCCAGAGGCCATACCGCTAAAGCCGCCCTCGTCGCCTTCTGGGGACTCGAAGCAGATGGCAACGGGCGAATGCTCGGTTGCAGATAGCAAGAAGTAGCCCAGGCTGGGGTCTAGCAGCGTTGTGCATGTAGCTAGAGCCTCGTCACGATTGTGGGTGTAGACGCGCTGCCGCTGTGTGTTCTCGCCAGTAACGAGTTGCCGCACGCGGAAGTCGGCTCCCGTATCTGTGCTCTCCTGAAGCTCCTGCTCCAGACGGAACACCCACGAAGAGAGGGAGATGTTAGTGATGCCACCGGGGTGGGTGATGTAGAAAGAATAGCGGGATGTGACGTCAGGACTGAACGTGCACCAGCCGCCGGGGCGCTGTTCGGATCCCCGCACAACATCAACGACCTGGAAAGTCAGCAGCGGGCGTGCAGACGACGGGGCCGTATCGAGTGACGCCGCGCTCGATGATCGGCCGTTCAGGATGCTGCCGCTCAGGCTGCTTTTGTGAGCGTGGTGACCGCGGTGTGGCAGCCACTGTGCCTCGACGCCGACGAGGTCGAGGCAGATGTGCAGCTTGCCCGTCGTCGTGATTAAGCAGATGACGGGCAGAGAGAGACCCTCTTGGTCCTCTTTGTCAACTAAGTCTTCGTAGTTCAGTTCATCCACGTCTTCGTTGTCGCCAGTCAGGAAGTCGGTGTCAATCTTCTCGCCAATGACAAAGATGTCACAGAGCTCGCCGATCAAGCTCTCGCCCTCGTCGTCTGATTCGTCGTCTAGATCGACCTCCAATGGGCCCTGCAGCCTGGGTACGACACTGGGGTTAGAGGGGCGAGTGTAGATCTCGACTGGCGGCTCGTTTCCGGAATGGGCGGCAGAGTCCACAATTGTCGGTTCCTGGTTATCGATCTGAGTCATCCAGTCGAGCTGCTGGCGGGCGAGCTGTCGGGCACGGGGCGTTGTGTTCGGGTCATCCTCGACGGCGGCCAGGTTCGAGACAATGGCAACAGAGAGCGAAGGGATTAAGGCCGGGGACGGCGCAAACCGCCTGGGCAGAAGCGGGCACAGCGCATACACATCACCCCCGAGCATGGCCAAGTAGAGTGTCATTGAGGACCAGCCACCGGAGCTGTGAGGCCCAAAGCAAGCTGCTGCTACTTCCATGTCGAAAAAGTCAGGCGAGTAGCTGGTGTTGGTGTTGACGGACGCACCAAAGTCCTGGTCGATCCAGGTGCCGTCAGCCAACTTCTTGACGTCGATGGACAAAGACGGCGCATCGAATGACCAGCGGTCGACGGGCGAGATCTCCCAAAGACGAACAACGGCGTCCCGTGTGATTGTGGCGATCGCGGAGCCATTAACTCCCAGCGGATGCCACAAGGCGGACACAACGGGCTGGCGCGTCGTGACATGGGTCGTCGGGCCCAGGGTGAAGTAACGGGTCTTGAGGGGGACGTCGGGGTCTTCGGCGGCCACGAGGTGGGACGGGTCGGGCAGGACACAGATGTGGACGGTGTGTGTGGTGAGAATGGCCATGTAGTTGGCCTGTGGAGAGATGACGAGCTGCCGGATGTCGCTAGCAACCGGCGGTTTGAGGGTCTACAGACAAGGATTAGTAGACGATTCGAGTGTGCGAGGTGTGCAGCCGTAGCTGTAGATTTGGGGGTGAAGGAGAAGAAACTCACTCTGTAAGCTGGCGTTGAGGGAGCTGTGTTGCTTGTGCTCTTGCTAAATCCATCCTGCGTTGCTTCCCAAGCGTCTTTCATAGTGACGAGGTCTGCCCACCGGATCTCGCGCCCATTGGCAACGAACACCTCTGTGCCCCGCCGTGCAATCATATGCTTGGGCCCCGGGATGTACGCCGCCTGCTTCTTGTTGGGGCTGCCGTAGACAGACGAGGAGTGTGGACTGGCCGTTGATGCACCTAGAGCTGTTTTGCGAGCACTTGCTGCCGAGGGCGAGAACAGGCCGCGGCCGTCGGTCGAGTCCGTGGACAGCCATGATGGCGTAAAGGATCGTATCTTTGGCATTTTGAGGTCGTAGTTGTACAGAAAGAGGGCGGAAGGGTAGTTGTAGAGAAGATGTCAAAGCAGACGTCGAAAAAAGGAGGAAAACGTGCTCCTTTGTTGTGAAGCTTCGACTTGGAGCCTGGTGAGGTGGCAGCGAGAAGATTTGCTGGGGGGCCTGTCTACACGCTGTCAATTTCACCAAAGAGCGCCAGGTTGGTCGCAGAAGGGATGCGTCGCGGTTGTCGTGGCCAGAGGCGTTGTGACGTTGTTTGGTTGATACACTTGAAAGTTGACGATGGTGGTAGTATTTTTTTGGGTGTACCTGCCAACCACTTTTTAGAACCTGACTTTTCGGGGGCGCGTCAAAGGCAAGCGCGGCGGTTGCAAGGAGAGAAGGTTCGTCGAAGGCAGGGGCGACTCGGGTGCCTGTGGCTCGAGCTTTACCAGCCACAAACGGCCCCAATCTGTGCAGGAAAGAGCCAATGCAAACGCTCCTTCCCCTAGTCCAGGCCAGCCTTCCAGTGTGCAGTTGCAAGCATGCACCCCACTGGCGACGTACCTACAGCCGCTTAAAGTGAGTGACTACTGCCAACGACTTCTTTCTTTTGGCATTCTCGTTGACATCTTGACTTTGCGACAATCTCCCCAGCACAACACAACCATGGCCCCCGTACAGGAACGACAGAGCACGGTCGACCGTCTGGATCGGCCGAGTGCCTACTTTGATGCGAAGGTGAGTTGCTTTTCTGGGAGCGGCCTATTCTGGCCTGTCTTGCGTCCCTTTTTTTCTCTTTCTTTTCTCATGTTCAGGTGCTAACCGTGGATCCCTTGACCAGAGACGACGGAACAACCATCGCCACCGCGATGACATTGAGCCCGAACCTCCTGCGGAAGACCCTCTTGCCAACGCGGCGACCCTCTACGTGGGCAACCTGTATGTTGTGCCAGATCAATCTCCAAATGGCAAATGCGCTCCAATACTGACAGTTGTAGATCCTTCTACACAACCGAAGAACAGGTTTACGAGCTTTTTTCCAAGTGCGGCGAGATCAAGCGTCTGATTATGGGCCTTGACCGCTTCAACAAGACCCCTTGTGGCTTCTGCTTCGTCGAGTACTACACGCACCAGGACGCCCTCGACTGCATGAAGTACATTGGTGGCACGAAGCTGGACGAGCGTATCATCCGAACAGACTTGGACCCTGGTTTCCAGGAGGGCCGGCAGTACGGCCGCGGAAAGTCGGGCGGACAGGTGCGCGACGAGTACCGGGACGATTTTGACGAGGGCCGCGGCGGTCTGGGCCGGGCGCTTCAGATGGAGCGAGAGCGGGCACAAGAGCGCGAGCGGGAGCGCGAGAGAGAACGGCATGCGCGGCGCGACCGTGAGCGGGATGGCAATGACCGCGGCGGCGGCGGCAACCGTGACCGTGACCGGTATGACCGTGGCGGTGGAGGACGGGACAACCGGGACGACCGTGATTACCGCAACGGTGGTGGCCGCGACACAGCGCCGGAGGACGACTATGACGACATTCGGTGAGCAGAGCGAGAGGTGTATGTCTGTATGTCCAAGGGTAAAATTACGGGTTATCTGGAGTTTGTCGTGCTGTTTCTTTTCCAACATGTCTCGTTTATAATGCACACACACACAAAAGACACTGGTTGGCAGGTTCATAGTTTGTCAATGTTTCTGATTTTTTTGTTGGTAATGCGATCTTTCATATCAAAGCGGAAACACCCAAATCGTTCCTTGTTCTTTCGTTTCTATATACACATGAATTGTTTTTGGGATATCGTACAAGCCAGACCATTCGCTGGCATAAAAAGGAGAGAGAAAAGTCGGGCTAACATAGTCGTCGTCGTTTCGAAATAGCGAGTCGGGTTCGATCTTAGTAACCGGGCGGATTGACTCTCTGGGACACTCTTGTCCACTTTGGCAGCTCTGTGAAGGTAGGTTAGCAGCTGGTCTCCCATATCTCTCGAATCGACTGTGTCCTGTCGGTATGTACGTACTGTGGATGCCCTTCCGGTACCGCTTCGCCTTGCGGTCAAAGATTGTGTACTTGTCGCGTGCCAGCATCTCCTCCTCTCTGGGCATCTCCGCCCTCCAGCGGGTCAGCGCGTTCAGCGTCTGGCCCTGCTTTGCGAGCGCCGCGCCGATTGTGTCGATGACCGTGTCGACCGCCTGCAGCCGCTTCCGCTGGCGGTACTTCTGGAACCGGGACAGCCGCCATGGGACTTTCCTAGAGAGAGAGAAAAGCCGGGTTAGTGGGTGGTCGGAGGAGGATGAATTCGTGGACGGGAATTGCCATACCAAAGCAGACCGCCGCTGAGCGGGCTTGATGCGCGAAAGGGACCGAGACCGAACATTGTGAGGGCGTGGGGTTGTGTGGTGCGGCCGTGGGGAGGTGAGGTCGGAAACACGAGAGACTTGAGAATCGGCCGTTGATTTTTTTTTTGAGGCTGTCAACAGGTTGAGAGAGGTGGAGCCGCAAGGCTATTGGCCAATCAGAGGAAGCGATTGAGCTGACCGACCACAGCCGCGTCAGTCACAGCCTGGCAGCAATTGACGCCTGTTGCACTCAAAGACTGTAGGGGTCTGAAAGAATTGGGTGATTTGAACAGAAAATATAACTCGGAATAAAGACATCTCTTTGTTATATCTTTTAAAATTTCATGTGGAACAGAATCTGTCTGTCGAGAAAAAGCAGACCACAGACTACGTCAAATCGTCGCACGTGACTTGATATCCAGGGACGCTAAAACGGCTGGAGCTCCCCACTGTTGCAGCTGCTGTGTTACAGGGGCATCTTCAGCAAAAGGGTATCGCGACAGCGCATCGAACAACGACCACATTACCAACGGCAAGGCCACGGCTACACAGACGACGACGACCGCCAACGACCAGGGAATAGACGAGCACATTGCGTTCAAGACTCCTCGGCAACACATCCTATCGGCCCTCTCCGTCCCATCCTTCGCAGCCGGCGAGCGGACCGCCGAAAGCATCAGACCGCCAGAAAACGAACCCAGAATTAAGGATGTCCTACTACTTTGCCATTGTCGGCACGCAGGACAACCCGCTGTTCGAGTACGAGTTTGGCACGTCCAAGCAAGGGGGTGATGGCCAGGCACATTTCGCCGAGCAGGCGCGACACCTGAACCAGTTTGTCGTCCACAGCAGCCTCGACGTCGTCGAGGAAGTGCAATGGGGCAATGGGCAAATGTAAGTCACACCACTGCGTCTTTTTCTTCTCCCAAGCCTCGTCTAACTTTTGCAGGTACCTCAAGTGCGTCGACAAGTTCTTCCACAACTACGTGTCGTGTTTCGTGACAGGCTCCAACGCCAAATTCTTGCTGCTGCACCAGCCGACGGCGGCATCCAACGCCTATGCGTATGGCTCCGGAGCAGGCGGTATGGGCGCGGCTGGCGGTCCTCTGATGGGTGCGAGTGGACTTCTGGGTGCAGGCAACAGTGCGTCGTCGGCCGCCACAGCGGCTGCATCGTCACGGGCGTCGACATCGATTGGTGCTAACCCCACGAGCGCTGCCACCGAAGAGGCCATCAAGAACTTTTTCAACGAAGTCTACGAGAATTGGGTCAAGACATCCATGAGTCCCTTCTACAAGGCCAACATGGAGATTCGGAGTCCGGTGTTCCGCGCGCGGGTGGCTGCTGCTGGCAAGAAGTACTTATAGGACGGGTCAAGGTCAAGCGGCAGAATAAAGGCATAAGCAGCAATGAGTAACACCATGGGGCAATATTGAACAGCGCAAGGACGGCAAAAGAGCAGCATCCAAACCGTCAAGTTTGGATACGTAATGAGCATTACGATAGGCACAATTGATACCAGTTTCAATGAGCAGACTACGAGAACATTTATCACAACACGAGTAGAAGTATGGTGAAAAAATATGTACCATGTTTGGTGTCATCGTGCTGATCGACCGCGTCGTCACGCGCCATATCTAGCACTAAAATCCGTTGCAAAACGCCCTCCCCAAAATAACGCCCAGTACTCAAGGTCATACAGATCCTAAAACCATTGGTACCCCATATCGTAAAAAGCAAAAAGACAACTCGAGACAAGATGTGAAAAAAGTCTCCCTTTCCGTCCACCAGTTTGGGTATCGAAGTTTGTTTAACCGCCGAAACCGTACAGGGTACGGCCCTGGCGCTTCAGAGCGTAGACGACATCGAGCGACGTGACGGTCTTGCGCTTGGCGTGCTCAGTGTAGGTGACGGCGTCACGGATGACACCCTCCAGGAACGACTTGAGAACACCACGGGTCTCCTCGTAGATCACTGTTGTTCGTTAGTATTGGCGTAGCAATAGAATAAAAAGGGTTGAAGTGGTTTAACATACTGGCAGAAATACGCTTGACACCGCCACGACGTGCCAGACGGCGGATGGCAGGCTTGGTGATACCCTGAATGTTGTCGCGAAGAATCTTCCGGTGACGCTTGGCACCGCCCTTGCCGAGACCCTTGCCGCCCTTGCCGCCTAGAGAAGAAGACTGTCAGCATGAAAGTGAAAAGCAAAAAGACAATCGACATCAGAAAATGATGAATGTCAAGGTGTGTTGATGTTGATGTCACTGTGCATCGAGACAAGGCTCAAGGCTGAAACCCAACGCGGCTGTTGGATCTGGAGCCTCGTTCCAGCTCGGCGATGCAAGTGGCAACCCAACCCGTCATGGATATGGGGATAAAAATAACTTACGTCCAGTCATTTTGATAAAAAGGTAAAGTGGTTGAAGATAAGTGTTTGGTTAGGCGATGAAGAAACGCGTTGTCGATGATGGATGATGAAATGCCGGATGTTGTTGTGGATGGAAGAAAAGAAAGGAGAAAAGGAAAGGAGAGGGGAAGAGAAGAGGGAATTAAAAAGGAAACGGGAAGAAGGGGGAAGGACGGATCTAAAAGGGAAGCGACGAAGACACAGGGGGAAAACGCCAGAAACGGGCCAACAGAGGGGGCGAAAACATGCAAATCCAGAGGGGGAAACACGCTTGTCAGACGTTGGCTGATACGGGCTGATTGGGGGGCCTTTTTCCTATTTCCCAAAAGGCAGGAACGGACAAGCAACGCCAACAAAGGGACACGGGGCCTGGGTTGTTCGACGGCGGGGTGCACGGCTGAGCATGGGTCGCATTTTTGGGTGCGCTTTTGCGGGTGGATTACAGCATTGACAGAAATAATCATGGCAGTCACAACTGGCTAGTCCTGTTTGGGCGAAACGCTCTTTCTGCTTTTCTGCGGCAGCTGGTGTTATTTTCTCATTCGTCACGTACCTTGTACAATTCCTTCTTTGCACGGTGGGGCCTGTCTTCCCTCTCCCTGCCCCGAACAGTTGCTGATTGCGGGAAGTGTGGAAAGGGTGGGAACGCAAGAGCAACCAAAACACACGCGCCAGCGGATTGCCGCATCGTTCTTTGCTGCTTGTGCCCAGTCGCGCTTGCCCCAAGCGGGTCTCGTTCCACGGGTGCCTTGCTGCACGAAGCACTCTTTATTTGTGGGGCCGCTCCCAGCTGCTGCTGCCATTTTCGATCGGACCAATCAGAAAAATCGGCGCACACACCCCACTCTCGAACGCCTTATTTGGGGTTTTGGGCAGCGCAATTTATGATTGGCTGATCTGAATTCGATGTCAACATCAGATCAAACAAACAAAACGGGCAGACTCAAGGCAAGCAACACGCGTGCCCGACGCGTCAAGCTCGACCACCGCGAATATGGCAAGACAGGGTCCGTCGGCCAGCCCACAACAAAATACCGTGGACGCTATTAGCAACTCTCACAGCACGCAAACGATCACGACGGCAACAACTGGTGAGCAAACAGTGTTGGGGCCTACCCTTTTATATCTTTTGCTGTTGTTGATGCAACTCCGTTTTTCCATTATCGTGTCGACGTATCTCTCTATCGTACAGTTACCGAAATAGCTATGCTCGCCTGGTAGAAGACAAAGGGACCCGAGAAGACAAAGGTATTTGAAGCTCAAGGCTCCCCCTCTCGTCTTTTTTCTTTGGCCTCACTTGTTCTCTTTTGCCACTTCGCCTCCTCCTCTCGTGTTTCCTTGGTCTTCAACCCATCCGTTGACCCCTCCATGATCCGTCCGTTATTATGAATGGTATGTCGTCGCCCCCGTGGTTCTCTTGTCAGGCTAGAAATGCTGTGAAGAGGGAATCCCGGCGAGATGCATATATAAAAGCAAAAACAATCCTCCATCCTATTTCCCTCGTGGCTTTCGTAACGGTCCCTTCCTTTGAACGCTTCCGTCCTCCCATTTAATGCCGTAGTCGCGATATTATGTGCAGGTATTAACCAGAGATGGGTCTCCTCTCTGAATGTTCCGAGCTGCTGATGATTGTGAGGAAGAAAAGGAAAATGCAAGACAGAAGAACAAAAGAACAGATGAAAACGCGGCAATGCCAGTAAACCACCCGTGTGTGACTTTATTCATTCACTCGTCGTGTCATCATGTCATCATGCAACCATGTAGTCTTCAAGCCCATCCTCGTCATCCTCTAGGCTTCCTATCGCTTGTTTGATTTTCTGACTTGCCTGTGGTGTGTTGGTTAGATCATGAGATGGACAATATGCGATGTGCACAAAAGAGTGCATGAAGGGGTGGGTGACTCACTTTCGGATCAAGACTTAGTGCGATAGTAAAGTGGCGGACCGCTGAACTCTTGTCATTGAGCGTCTTGTACAGCTTGCCGAGCAAAAAGTGCACGGCGGCCTCGTCGGGGGCGAGATCCTTGAGGATCATGAGCTCTTGCTGTGCTGCCTGGTGCTGGCCAATGGCCAGCAGGGCGCGAGCCTTGCGGAACCGTGTTTGGGCAGCCCGCGGCGCCAAGTCGGTCGCTTTGCTGAAGAACTGCAGAGCGGGCAATATCTGGTTCTGCCGCTCCAGCACTTTGCCGATGCAGCAGATCAGGACGGCGTGGGTCGGGTGGATGGCCGACGCCGTGTGGTAATGCGCGTACGCCTTGTCAAAGTTGCCCAGCTTTTCGTACACGCGACCGATGCCGTAGTAGGCATTGTAGTGCCGCCGGTCGGCCGATACGGCATGGCGATATGCTGTCAGCGCCTTATCGTACTCCTCGTTCAGCACATGCTCGTGGCCCTGCAGCGTGTAGGCGTAGGCGAACTTCGGGTTGAGTTGTGTCGCCCGTCGGAAGCAGCGTAGCGCCTGCTCGTGATCCTGTGTAAGGGACCAGGCATTGCCCAGGGCACACCACGCTTGTGGCGACTGCCAGGCAGCATCAACAAGCTCATGGGCCAGGAAAGACAGATCCGTCTCGCGCTTGAGGAACCATAAAATGGTCGAATACACTTCCATGTCCTCGAGACGGGTCGGTGCCAGAACACGCACTCGTCTGAAGCAAACCTCAGCCTCGGCATATGCCGTAAGTTCGTATTGGGCACGTCCCAGAAGTGCCTGCACCCATGGCGTATCAATGTGGGAGCGGGGGAGTGAGTTGACGATCTGAAGTACCTCTGCGCACTGGAACTGCGACAGAGCAAGGTAGCCACCGCCCAGCTTCTTCATCAACTCCAAGATCCAGCGGAGGGCCTCCTCGATCTTGAGCATGTCGACATCGTTGGCCTGCTTCTGGGCACCCTGCTGGTGGGGCATTGCCGTCTGGTGCTGGTGTTGGTGTTGGTGTTGTTGCTGTTGCTGTTGCTGTTGGGAGAGTGTGGGAGGTACAGGTGCTGCCGCAATAACAGGGTCGCGGACCCGGGGGCCTTCCATCGGATCAATGTCCATATTGCCGTCGTCGACTGGCTTTCTATTGCCGCTGACCACGCGACCGACAGTGGATCCGCTGGAGCCTGGCCGGACGATCCTCGAGATAGGAGGACGGGCCTTTTTCAGCTCACGTGTGTTGGAAGCGCCCATCGCCGTATTCGTCCCGGCATTGGTCCTACCCGCCGAAGACTTGTTGAACATATTTAGCCGTGCACTGCGCCGCTGCGGCACACCAGGATCGTCTTGCTGGGTTGCTGCCTGGCGTGGTGCCACGGGGTGACCCGACGCTGTCCTCTTACGCTCTGTCGTCGAGGAAGCAAGAGAGGATGCCGTTGGCCCTCCTCCCGGTGCAGAACCCGTTGCGCCTACTGCGCCGCCATTAGTGGCGCTCGCTGTCGACCGCAGAAGCGAAGAGGCGTGGTCTGCGGCAGACATATCGGTGTTGCCACTGGGATCGGTGGTGCCAGTCCGCCCTCGCCGTGTGGTGGCGCCCAACCGGTACATAATCTTGGATGGGGCACCAGGTTGTTGCTGGTGGCCTTCCGGCAGGCTAGGATCGGCCACTACAGATGGCAGAGGTGCGCCTGCTCTGCGCCGCGCTGGCGCATGCGGAGCTTCTTGCTGCATCCCGGGTGGCGTACCTATGGTGTCTGGTGATGGTTGGCCACCAAGGCCGCCGGATGCCGCAACTCTTGAGCGGGCGGCAAAGATTCTCGCCATAAAGTCATTCTCTTCTGACTCTGTCGAGTTGCTGTTGCTGTTGCTGTTGCTGCCCTGGATGACGGTCCCTGGGCGTGCTGGATGCGGCGGCTGGTTCTGTGCCTGCTGGTGGTCAAAGGGGTCGCTCATCTCGTGTGCTGCCGGCTGTCGTGTCGACGATGCGGATGCGTTGGTGCCAGCACGTTTCAAAGGAAGCTGCGGTTGCTGTTCTGTCAGGTATCCTGGTGCCACATTCTGGCTGTCGTTTTGTGTGTCTGGCTCAAAGCAGTGAACAAGGGCTTCATTGACACGGAACGTGTTGGACACCCGCACGTTCAGTCCGATGTCACAAAGAGCCGTGAAAGCGTCCCACATTAACGGATTTGTCCGCAGAGCGTCTTCAAAGTAGGCCGCTGCCTTTTTCCGGTCGTCCATTCCGCGGTAGAGCTTGCCGAGCAGGCAGTTGACGGTCGCTGCGTCAGGGCCACTTGCTCGTGTTGTCGCCGTGTGCTTGCCAATTGTGGCCTTGTGCACCCAGAGGTTCTTGGCCTTTTCGAGGGCCACTGCGCCATCACGGAACCGCTCGAGGGCGAGACAGCTCTGAGCAAACACAAAGGCACAGCCCAGGTGCAATCCCCGGTAGCCGAGCGGCTTGCTAAACTCGTATGAGGAACGGTAGTCACCAAGCCGAAAGTGGGCGAGTGCGAGGAGATAGGCAGATTCGTTGGATCGAGCGTCGTGTGCCGATAAACGCTCCGCAAAGAAGAGGGCGTTGTCCCACGAGCCGTTGTCGAGATGGTAGTGGATGGCTTGCCGCAGGAGGCCCGTCACGGCCGCACTGTTCGGCGCCATCATAGGGAAAGGTTGATGGCGTTACCTGTGAGGATCGTGAAGGCCAGGAAGAAGAAGAGAGAAAAAAAAGGAAGAGGAGACGTGTTTTATTTATGGTATTTGAGGTCGTTGCTCCATGGAAGCCGTGTTGGGTTGTTGTCGTGGAGGAAAGTACGTGTTTTCGGGCGTGGAGTTTGCTGAAGTCTGTCTCGTGCCCTTTTGCAAGCGACAACAAAGGCTTTTCGAACAAAAGAGAAGAGCAAACGGCCCTTGGCCTCCCTCACTTCCTCGCTTCAAGTTTGAGCATCAATAGATGGCAAGAGGTCTTGTGTCGATAAAGCAGAAGGTCGAAGGGAAAAGAAGAAGAAGCTGATCGAAACAGGTGGGGAAGAGCCTGCACTGAGCGGCTAGCAACGAGATTCACGTCGTTCAAATTAGGTAGAGTGGTCGAGGTCGAGAAAGAAAAAGAAAAAGGAAGCCGGTCGAGGGGTGGCCGTCGATATGGCCGTGAGAAGCGGTGAACGGCGTGCCTAGAGCCGGCCAGAGACAGGTCGGTGGATAGAGAAGCAAACAGAGAACCGTTCTTCATGGGCGTCGAGGATACAGGCTCGCCGTGATGGGCCGTGAGTCGTGACTGAGGTGCTGGTGGCGGCGGCGCCCTTGCGTGTGCGAGTTGGCCTTCTGTCTCGCGATGTTGTGAGCGCCTGCATATGGCGGGCTGTGATTGGCTGGATGGTGCTGGCTCCTGCCGCCGGACGGCCCTACCAGAGCAACCCCAGCAACCCAACCCCACTCCATTTGCCTTCCAGAAGGGGGGTACCCGCGCACGTAATTAGCGTGGGAAGGTACTTCCAGATCGCACCTGGCTCCTTCCTTCTCCTGCCACCTATTTTACAACGTCGTGTGCGAAGCTACTCTGTCCCTTTTCTCGCGCTTCTCTTGACTTCGACTTTAAGCTTCTCTCGCCACCCCGTTGCCCCCTGCACCCCTTCTGCAACCAGCCTTTCCCCGAAAACTTGCAGCAGCGCTCGTGCACTCTCATCTGTACGACATATCGCCATACTCAGAAACCAATCGAGTCCAAAAACCGTCGCATCGACTACCGGCATTCTTCAAGTTCCTCGACAAACATTCCTCGTCCTCGTTTCACACTTGCTTTCTTACTAAGTGGAATTCGTCTGATACACACTGAACAATGGCGCAAAAGGCAAAGAAGGACCGGGCCAAGTCCAATGCGGCCACTCTGAACAATCTGCACCTGGGCTCGCTCATAGTCAACGTTGCGTTCCTCCTCTTTTACCTCGTCTTCCGGTCCCGCTCGCTCGTCACCTACGTCGTCATGTCCCTGCCGAGCTTCCTATGCCAGTTCATGCTCGAGCGCACAGGTCGCCCGCACTACGATGCGCAGACGGGCGCGCTGCGGACGTCGGGCGAGGACCTGGCGGCGGCGGGCCTGACGGAGTACATGTTTGACGTTGTCTGGGTCACATGGGGCGTGTCGGTGCTGGTGATTCTGTTTGGCAACAAGCTGTGGTTCCTGTGGGCGATTGTGCCCGCATACGGTGCCTACAAGGGCTACGGCCTGCTGGGCTCGGCGCGGCAGATGGCGGCCATGGGTGGCCTGGGCGGCGGCGGTGGCGGTGATGCCGGCGCTGGTGCGGCCCCTCCTCCCAACCGGAGACAGCGCCGTACAGCATAAACGACTAAAGGCGAGGAAAGCAGGAGGAGTGGACGACGGTGGACAAACCAAACGAAAAGCAAGGAACATGATTGAGGAAGTCGGAAAGGGAAACGAAATATCATGCATACTGCATCGCTTATGTGCTATATAATGGTATCTTTTTTCAACTGCTTTCACCTCCCTTTTGAGTTATGGTGCCGCTGCCGCCTCGACCCTGTGACATGGCAGCTCCTCCGTCCACTTCTCCAACAGGGCCGGGCTGGCGTCGCGGACGAGCACGTGTATGTGCTCCAGGGCGCGCACGCTCTGCAGCTGCACCCAGTTCTTGAACCACAACACCCGATCCTCTCCTTTACCGTTGGAACCATCCTCACGGTCGAGACTGTCAACAAAGTATCGCTTTACAAACGCAGCCACTCCGGCACGACTCTCGGTTGTCATGTCGCCCGTGTCAGGGTCTGTCGGGATCAGTGTACGCGTCCAGACGACAATATGGGTGATGTCGGGCGTGAGGCCGTAGGGCCAGTCGTTGATGAGCACGCGATAGTCGCTTGGGTCGGCAAAGTGTGTCGTGGACACGGGCACATAGGGCGGGCTGTCGCCCCAGGCCTTTGGCAAGCGGTGGACAATAAGGTAGCGGGTGATTGAGCCATACTCGGCCTTTGTGTCGGCCGTCCACTTCATGTACCGCCGCAGGTCCGACGGCTTCCTCTTGAGGACCGACAAGTTGTTTGTGTCTGGCGTATGTCAATAAAATAAAAATATAAAGATTGAACAAATCAAACAATATCAATCAAGATGCACTCACCAATGACATTCTTCAAGTCGGCCCAGTCGTGCTTGACATATTGCTCGTCGGTGAGAGACAGCACATAGAGGTCTGTGTCTGTCAATGGGAAAGGGTGGTCTTCGCCGACGTTGCCCATTGTGGCAGTTTTACTAGAAAAAGCTGTGATTTGTCGTGGCCGTTACAACTGTTGTAAGTCAACTGGACAACTCAACTGGGCAACTCGACCTAGATCCAACGCGCTTCGTGTCTAGTTGGTCGCGGCCCGCGCGTTGTGCCCCTCTGCTGACAGCTCTGGCAGTTACCGTGTGAATTCGCACGTATTATGTAACGAATGAGAGGGGCAGCTCCGATTAGCGCATACATTTCAAGCAGAGGCATCAAACGTTACAACAGATAACCTCATTATCTCAAACATAATCTCAACATCTTTTTTTGTTCATATATTATGACCATCTCTTTACTGAAGGTACAATAGGTCCGGCTATAATGAGGATGAAATACAAGGGTATCACACATAATTCTCCGTAGAAGCTTCAACAAACCACCACATCACCATAGCTCTCTAGGTACAAGGTTCAAATCTCATCTTCTTGCGAACACCGTCACTTTCTTTGACCACCCACCGCCTCCTCAAGAAACCGAACAAGATCATCCATCTCTTCTGGCTCTTTTATCCAGTGGCCTTCTTGTTCCGCTCCTTCGTAGTCCTGCCACTCTACTTTGGTGAATCCTACATTAACCAGCAACTGGTGAGCCCCGCGGCCAAGCTCGACGTCCACGTAGGCGTCGTCTCGACCGTGACCAACAAACACGGGTGTCGTGAGGATGGATAGTCCTACTGTATCTACGCCAGCTTCGGTGACAGTACCCTGGGTTTGTTTATGTTGCAGTAATGGTGCCATTGCATTCTGCACGAACTCAAGAGGCTCTGTCTTGATCTCAGTCTCACCCGATTGAACAGACTCAGTCCCCATATCCATAAGATACGACCTGACCTCTTTGGCAAACGGCAACCAGGTGCTCATCACAGCAAATCCACCGAGAGGCCGCTCTGGCTTGTCGGTTCCCAGCAATGTCCACAGTGCAACAGCGCCGCCGAGACTGATGCCGCCGAGGATAACTCGAAGATGCGCGTCTGAGCCACCACCGTCCGTCTTCTGTGTTTTTTGTAGCCGCTGAATCTCATCCTCAACAATTTCCTTAGCATGCCGAGCCGATGCCCACAGCCCAGCTTGCTGCAGATCCTGCCGTTCTGTCGGGTCTGCCAGCGAGTGTGCCTCGAACCACGCGGGCATCCACTCCACGAACGTGGCGTTCCATGTTCTGGGCGAGGACGGAAAGACCCAGCGCCAGGACGGCAGCCGGTCAGCGATGCTAGGTTTCCGGGGATCAGAGAGGGCCGTTTCAAAGAGCTCTTCGGCGAACTCCTCGCCGGTGCTGCCGCGTCCGTGAAGAAGGACGGCCGTGTGGGTATGGACGTGTCCGTCACGGGGTTCCACGATGCAAGTCGGCCCAAAGGAAGACATGGCGGCTGTTGTTTTCAGAAGAGCTCCGGTTGATGTCTTGTGAGAGGATGGCTTGGCGTGCGTTGTGGTTGAGCGCAGGTTTATTCAGTCTCTAGAAGGCTACACTTCCCAGCACTAGGCCACAACAGCCCACCCCAACACGACGGCCAACCAACAACACTTGTTGTTACTCGGTGCGACAGATACCTCTGAATTAGTAGAAAGCTGTCGCAGGTTTATAAGATGATCTCCTTTCTGGTGCTTTTGTATATTATATATGCTCGCCGAAGCTGTCACGTGCCCCTCTCAACTCAATCTCGGCGAGGAAGGAGCCTTCGGCTACTAAACGCCCTGTAAAAAAAGGACCTCAATATCCACGATATCCACGATAATCTCAGCGTATTAAAGTGAAGATCGTAGGATAAGGCACGCACAGAGGGAAACGCAGAAAGTGCCCCGCCAGCATTAATCCAGTCAATACCGCCTGCAACGGTTTATTCTCGCCGATACTCGGCCGCTCGTTTTACCGTGGCGCTGGCGGAATTGGTTATGCGGAAAGAGCGCGATTCCGACAATTATAGGGGACAAGAATGTGCAATCGTGCGATTTCTCCAGGCACCTGCAGGTAGCTTCAACGGTTTTTGGTCCTGTGCCGCTTGTGGAAGGAGCGCTGCAACCGTCGAGACTCGGCCCATGCAGCGCTGATTGGCGGGCGCCCAGAGGGGCCCAGACATATTTCGATATCCAATGGTGAAAGTGAGCAAAGAGAGGAACGCGAGGAAAGTGCCGGGGGGTTGTCCCGGCCGGATTGTCAGCGCCTTCCCCAACCAAACCTGGAAATTCATGCCGACCTTTGAGTGCATTTGGGGAGCTAAGGTGCATTTTTGTACTTATTCTGTCAGCAAAGATAAATGGTAAATTAGCGCACTTAGAAAAAGGACAGCAAAAATAAAAGAAAAAAGAACAAGCAAGAAAAAAAGACCCAAGCTCCCAGCAGCACCAACGCCAGGGAAAAGGAGACCGCGACCGATTGGACACCTACCGCCGCCGCCCCGAAGCTAATCCGACCGCTCTTCGTCCTCAACACACACCCCCTTCAGCCCTTCTTCGCACCTATCTTCCTCTCGTTTTCCGCCAGCCCCTCCCTAGTCAATCCCACCGCTGGCTCTTTCCTTTTTTATCTTTTTTCTTCTTGCTTCGGCTCCTTCCCCAGGCAATTTTATATCCCGGCCTGGTTCCCCCGAAAATCGAACATCTCGCGATCTCTTCGTCTTTCCAGCCTTCTCGCACGCCCTCCCCTATTCCGACATCTTTCGCCACATAAGCTCCTCGAGCTCCATCTTTTGCCCACCATGTCCGAGTCCGCCTTCTCGCGCAAGTACATTGACGGCATCTACGTGCCTGTCGTGCTGCTGATTGTCGGTGTCTTCATCGTCAAGCGCGAGTACACCGTCTATGCCGCTGCTCTTGGCCTTGCCTTTGGCGCCGTGAAGTTTCTCAACCTTCGTATGCCACTAAACCCCGTCTTTCTGATCCATGTCTGGTTGCCATTGACTTTGTATCGGCCCTTACTAACACGCGACCACAGAGCCCAAGAAGGTCCTTAACGACCCCAACGCACTTTCCGAGTTCGAGCTCAAGGAGAAAACCATCATCTCCCACAATGTCGCCATGTGAGTTGACTCGTGTCCTAGATTGCTACTACCGCTGCTGCTGCTGTTGTGCAACCACCACCACCACCACCGCCACCCACCCGTTACATTTTGCCCTACTAACATGTGCCACCAGCTACCGCTTCAACCTGCCGACTCCCCGCTCGATCCTGGGCCTCCCCATCGGCCAGCACATCTCCATTGCCGCCGACCTCCCGGACAAGGACGGCAAGATCGTCCCTGTCCTGCGCTCCTACACCCCCATCAGCGGCGACCACCAGCCTGGCTACTTTGACCTGCTCATCAAGTCCTACCCCCAGGGTAACATCAGCAAGTACATGGCCTCGCTCACTGTCGGCCAGACCATCAAGATCAAGGGCCCCAAGGGCGCGTTTGTCTACACCCCCAACATGGTGCGCCGCTTCGGCATGATTGCTGGCGGTACCGGTATCACCCCCATGCTCCAGATCATCCGCGCCATTGTCCGTGGCCGCGCCGCCGGCGACAAGACCCAGGTCGACCTTATCTTTGCCAACGTCACGCGCCAGGACATTCTGCTCAAGGAGGACTTGGACGCCGTTACTGCCGAGGACCCCAGCATCCGCGTCTACTACGTTCTGGACAAGCCCGATGAGGACTGGACCGGCGGTGTTGGTTTCGTCACCGGCGACATGATCCAGAAGTGGCTGCCCAAGCCCGCCTCGGACGTCAAGCTGCTGCTGTGCGGCCCCCCGCCCATGGTTTCTGGCCTCAAGAAGGCCGCCGAGGCGCTCGGCTTCGAGAAGGCCCGCCCCGTCAGCAAGCTGGCCGACCAGGTCTTTGCCTTCTAAGCGGAAGGCTGCCCAGCAATTGCGCTTTCACCAAACGCAGAGCCGACACTCGACTCTCATTCCAATACCTTGCAGAAGCTCGCCAGCTAGCTTGCTGCGCCGGGGTCGCGCCCAATAAGGCACCCCATCACACTAAACCCCTATGCATCACAACCACAACCACGTAAATAGACACACGAACAGGCGAATGCATACTTCTCGGGAACTCACTCATAATATGCCAAGTACAAACACACGAACCCGCCATTGTTTGCATAATAGAAAAATAATCACCTAAAATACACACCTAAACAGTCATACAATCAAATGGTTTTATCTAGTTGTACATATATGCTGCCCAAACTATAGTATGCGACGCGGCGCCAGCCATGACCCAAACCATGAAAGAAGTTGGTGAATAGAGTACACCCAAATTACTGCGTCTTCTTTGTCTTGGCCTCCACCGTAGGCACCCGGCCGTAGCCTGTACTTAAGTAGACGGACAGCAGCTTCCACAGCACCCACGAGAAGCCGACCAGGATCGCTGTCGACGTGCCCACATTCACCCATTGCGACTTGCTCGAGTCCAAGACCGGAACACGGATCGGGATCATGAGCGAGTCTGTAGAAGACAAGAACGTTGCGCCCAGAGTCGGGTCCGGCTTCACGTGCCAGAACTCGGTCGTCTCGCCAAAAAGCTCATCGTACCCGATGTGGACACGGTCGAAGGGGTTGGTCGCGAACTGTACGTCCTTGTCCGCGTCACAAGCCCAAAATACAACCGGATACGGCACCTCAACTGACTGGTAGCCGCCCTCGGCGGGAAGAAGGTAGCGCAGATGCAGTGGGATCTCGGCCGTCCATTCGGACGTCTGCTGCTGCTTCTTGGTCAGGCCAACGGGTGGTGCCAGCTCGATCAGGGCCGCTGAGCCCCAGACAGGGACGGCGTAGTCGGGCGCTTCGAGGTCGACAGGCTGTGTCATGTGGTGCAGGGCCGTCAGGTTCTTGGATGCCAGGAACAGAGCGTCGCCGAGCTGGTACCGGTCGGCAAAGATATGGCGCGGAAGCGTGAGGTAGGTGTGCAGCTTGCATGAGCCAAAATCGCCGTCGTCGGGGTTGCTGTCGCGAGGCGGCGCGCCAGGGGCCAATCTCAACCGCAGAGTCGGGTGTAGACCAGTCGGCTCTGTGAACGAAACCGAAAAGGAGGCCCCACCAGCTGCATCACGATGCCGAGAGGGAAACGCAAACATGACTGGCTTCGGGTGGTCATCCTGGTCAAGAACAGCCACTTGGCCGCCCATGCCGAGCTCATGTGGGCCGAGCGTGGATGGAGCATCGGCGCCCATAATGCCAACTTCTGTCCGAGAACCTGGCTGTGCAGCCACAAACAATGGCCATTTGGCGAGCGGCCACTGCGTTGTGACCTTGAGGGTGCGTGAAGTTGAGTCGTAGGATAGGCCTAACGAGCTGACAGCGTCCAAGTTCTCTGCACGTACGCTGCACTGGCCGCCATCTTCAGCCGCCGACGGGCACCAGTCGGACCTGATATACTCCGTAAATGCGGTGCAGTCGTCGACGGCAGAGTAGAACTGATACGCCCCCCGACCATCGCCCAGATAATTGAAGGATTCCTGGGAAAGTCAGTATGTGTATGTTCGAATGAAGAGAGGTAGGGAAGACAAACACCAATCGACTGGCAATCAATGCTCTGTCCAAAGACGTTCTTCAATAATGAGCAGACGGCGTTTCTGACGGCACTGTTAGCATTTGCCCAACTTTTTAGATAAAGGGTCGAACGTACTGCTTGTATTCTTCAGTGCCGGGCGCCGGCGTGTAAAACACATGCAGGCCTGGCGAAACCAGCGACAACAGGGGGCTCACGAGCTCGGTACCGGCAGCTCGTGCAGCCCAGAGCACGTGCAGATCCTGCACACTGTTTGCAAGCAGGCCGGCCAGCTCAACCGGCAATTCATCAAGGCCGAGTGTGACGCGGTCCTCGCGCGCCGCTTCGATCGTCGGTCCCGTCAATGTCGCGTCCACCAGACGCAGCAACGCAGGGTCCACGGGGCTCTCCGGCTGGTGGAAGAAGGTCGTACGCTGGCGCATATTGGGAGGTGTGTGTCGGTGAGGAGGGGGATGATGTAACTTCTGACGTCGACCCCTTTTGTCTTCCTTTCATTGAACCTCCAGCAACCGCAAGTTCCAAGCTCGCGCTTGCTCACCGTTCCCAATTAAGCTTTCGAGGAGCCCCTAGTGTCTGACCAGGCCCGGGTACCAGGGAGATCTAGATTACGACCGCTCGGTATTGAAATGGGGAGGTGTGGCCTGGTGTCTGGCGTGCGGTGCCTTGTCTCGTTGTATATGCGGCTGGGAGCTGTCGTTGTGTGGTTGTGGTGTGTGGTTGTGGTGTGGTAAGATATGTTTGGCTTGTGTGGACGTTTCAAAGCTACTCAGTAGGCGCGACTCTTGCACACGTTGCTCGCCCTTTTCTGCCGGGTCTAGCGACCGAACAGCTCCTTCCCGTGGGGCGTTTTAGTGCCCTGAATCGTACTTTTTCGATATGACGTCGCCCATAGGCTACAGGGCAGGAGCGCCTCAGGCGCCGGTTGAGCACCCAGAGCACCTGCCCTCCTTGAGTAAACCCCCTGGGAACGGACAGACAGGACCACTTCCTGGATTGGGTGACCGACCCAGGGCGATCCGCCGCTAAACCCAATTTGCTACCGACTCGACGTCTTCGCTCTCCCCTCAGCCGTGCTGGCCAAGTCGGTGTCGCCGGCGTTGTCCAATCAGAGTGCGGCGCTGTGCTGCGAGAACAGATGGAAGGAACGTGGTAATTGTGAGGCTTTGGTGCCATGCTGTAAAAGGCAGGAACGACACAGGAGAAACGCCCCGCCTGCGACGACGATTACAGAAGGCCCGAAGGAGATGAAATCGCCAACCTTTTAACCTTTTGCACATGTCGTGACTTCTCTTTCCGTTTTCATACTCACCGACGGTGCTTTTATCGTTTATCATTCTTTCCTCATCTTTTAGATTGGAATTTTCTCTCACTCTTTCCCTCTTGGCGTCGATCCGGGATCTCGTTCTTACCTCTTTTGATTCTCACCACTTTATTCAAAGCGTCTCCTAAGATATTCCCTCTCCAGACATTCCCACTCTCACTTTCTTCAACCTTTTCTCCCGACCAGCACTCATACACCGGTACCGTTCTCATCAACAAACTATTGACGAAAAGATGTACGCCAAGTACACGCGGCGCGACTGACACACGGTCACGCTTTTGTGACAGCCCGAATTTATTAATCCGCCGACTTTTGATCCTTTTTACGAGGCCAGTAACATCTTCTCTTGGCATTCGACGAATAACGTCAAAGGTCGTCTTCCGTTCAGCGGTGTTCCCTGTTGCCCTCATCTCACCGTTGTTTTCTCTTCTTGTTCTCTTCTTCCTTTCCCCTCCTCCTGGCCATCCCATCAACCTTCTCAACACTACATATACCAGTCAAGATGGGAGACCTTCAACCCCCATATTTGACCATCCGGACGCTCAGCAGCGGCGGCGACCGGAACAGTCTCACAAGTACCGACTCGGCATACGCTTCTGCACACAGTGACTTCACCGTGCCGTCGACTACACACGACATCGGCCGTGTCAACTACCATGTCAAGCATCTCGACTCCTTTGCCCGGACACTCGAAGACTCGGCCAGTCGTGCATTCCCAAATCGTGGACGGTCACAACAACGGTACAACAAGGTTATCTCTTTGCTTCTGCACTGGAAATCAGACGACCTTTTTGTCCTGCCTGAGCTCGAGGATCTAGAAAAGTGCATGCGCGAGGACTACGGCTTCGAGACCGACACATTTCCCATTCCGTCCGAGAACGCCCACCTCGAACTTATGATGCGCATTGGCGCCCTGATCAAGGACCATGAGGCAACCGACACACTCTTTATTGTCTATTACGGCGGACACGCACGCATCGACGAATCAAGACAGAGCACCTGGTGCGCAACACGGAACCCAAATTCGCCTTGGCTGCAGTGGTCGGCCATCCAGACCCTCCTCGAGCGGTCGGTCTCGGACACTTTGATATTGCTCGACTGCTGTGCTGGAGCCGCCAGTGCAACGTTCCCCAACGGAAAGAGCATCACAGAAACCATCTCCGCTTCAAGTTGGGACGCCATCGCGCCTGATCCGGGCCGGTACTCATTTACCAACGCACTCATCGAGGTGCTCCAGGAGTGGCGTGTTCGCACATTTTCGGCTGCTATGCTGCATGCCGAAGTACTTGCCCGTTTAAAGCATCCTCGTCCTATCACCATCAACGGCAAGCTCTTTGAAGCTCGCTCTACACCAGTGCATTTCATGATGACGGCCAACCACAGAGCCCCCAGTATTGAGATCGGCCGCATCCTTCCCCGCAACCGCCAACTGCCTTCACCACCGGCCGAGCCCGACTATGGCCAATATGTCCCCAGTCCCTCTGGTGGTCGTGGGCCACTTGGTGAGCCGGTTAAGGACCCAAACGAGGACGAGCCGCACGTCATGATCTCTTTGGCTTTGGAGGACGATCAGAATCTCGATCTGAATGCCTGGGAGCAATGGCTTTCAAGCTTCCCTGCCCTCGCCAAGTACGTCAAGGTTCAGGGTGTATTCAAGAGTCACTCTACTCTCCTCCTGCTTTCAGTTCCTGTGATGGTATGGGACCTCCTACCCGAAAACCGCGCCTGTTCCTTCGTGGCCTTTATTCGTTCCAACAACCTCATCGCCGAGAAGAAGTCAACAGCTCCCGAGAGCGTCCCGACGGGCACGCCTGCGCCAGTGGAGACTGAAGGCTCGTCAGCAAAGGCGCCTGAAAATGACAGCACGAGCGATGCCGATGCTGGTCATGTCGACACCTCCGATATCGTGAGCCGCGATGGCGAGGGTGAGGACGAGAGCGATGTTGAGAGCATTGACGGCGACGCCAACTCCGTCATTTCAGGAACAACATTCGCACCCACAGCACCCAGTGTCCGCATGAGCATTGCTACCACAGCTGTTAGCATCGGCGACACATTGTCACAACGGCAATACCTCCCACAACGGCCCCCACCACTGGCATCGGCAGCTTCTTCCTTCATCTCACGACCAGCGCCAGGAGGAGGCTCATCTTTCGGACACAGTGGCCACGCCTATCCCTCCGATCAACGGACAGAGAGCCGGAGTATCAGCCCTAGCCAAGTCCGGCCGAGCGGCATGTCCTCGTCGAGAACAGTCATCATGAACCAGCAAAGAATTGCACGGCGGACCAACTTTGACCGCTCCGATGCGGGAGACGGTCCCAAGCTGGCGCAACATATTGTCGACCGTCTCGAGGAGTATTTCCAGCAACATCCCAACCCCAGTGTCGGCATCGCCGAGTTCTTCGCCTCCAACCTCGGTGTTGAAAAGCGAGACATTGATGTAAGTAAACGTAAACTTCTGGGTTGTGCTTGTTTCTAACGTTTATCTTGCTAACCTCCTCCAACAGCTTTGGTTCCATCGCCGGCGACAGCAAGAGTCGATGAAGCAGAACCTCCAAAATCTGAAGATGGTCGACAATCCATCATTCGACCATGGTGATGGAAGCGGTGCCAACGTGATCCTTCCGGGTCAGTTGAACAGACTGCTAGATATCTTCCCTCCCAACAACCTGTTGTTTGTCGATCTCCGGTCACCGACAGACTTTGACAAGTCTCACATCTACGGAGCCGTCAACTTGCGGGCACCCGTTTCATTCATCGAGCAGGGCTTCGATCTCCTCGACAAGGCTTTTACGGATGACCAGAGCCGCAGAAACTTTGCCCGAGCACCGTCATCCCGTGTTGTTGTCTTCTATGACCGTGTTCTCGAGTTCCC
Source organism: Ophiostoma sp. CBS 140.51 (assembly GCA_029298735.1). NCBI lineage: Eukaryota > Fungi > Ascomycota > Sordariomycetes > Ophiostomatales > Ophiostomataceae > Ophiostoma > Ophiostoma sp. CBS 140.51. The sequence goes on from JANSLP010000284.1 coordinate 32,607, forward strand.
TTGGGAATGCCCCATGGCGGACGCCCTGATCGGTCAGCTTCGTGCCCACAAGGGCTGGGCTGGCGACTACTATGTCCTCAAGGGCCATTACCGCGAGTTCTCGGCATCCTTTGACAGATACATCACGGGCGACAAGATGTCACAGGCAGCCAAGGACTATGTCGACAGTCTCCGCCAGCGGACACCACCCACTGATGTCGAAAAGGAACGCACGGAGCACTACTATGCGGAGTGGAAGGCATTGGTCGAGCATGAGAGCCGCACATCGCTGCCAGACTCGACCTCCCACCTATATGAGCGGCGACAGGCCGTCGACCAGCATCAGGCCGAGCTCGAGGCGGAGCTGGAGCGCCGTAACCCTGTACTTTTCCGGAAAGCCATGGGTCTGCGGCAGATGCCCCTCAAGAAGAGCTACTCGACAACAAGCATGTACGGCATGATGAAGGGCGGCAGCGGCGGGGGCATCGGTGTCGGATCGAGCGACAAATACCTGGAACACGACCTGCGGACAGACCTTGTCGGCCCTCTGACACGCGGTCTTGAAAAGATGCACGGCCATGACCACGGCGAGTCGACCTACCACACAACAACACCTGGCTATGACAAGCTGGGTGAGTTTGTTGCAGACACATCGTCTCCGCCATCGGTATCCGACGAGTTCGACGATATCGATCCCCGAGACGAGCAGCTGCGAGACGACGTGGGCTTCCAAAAGGCTGGCGATCTGGCATCCTCTAGTATGGGAGGCATGGGTCTAGGCAGGGGCGCTTCGAATGCGGCCGACCCCCGACGTGGCCGTGAGAAGTCTTTCTGGAAGCGCCTGCGTGTCAACAAGTAAACAGGAGCAAAGGAGCACAGCGTCATCGCCTATTAAAGTGAAGCGGTGAACAAGTCCTGATACAGGAAACGTTGGTGATAAACAAGCCATAACGAGCCAGTTTTGTGTGTCCCTCCTCGGTGTGCTGCCCGTGACGGTGGCGGATGCATCATGCAGGACTGCAACGACGCGATCTGCTGTGCAAAGTGCATGCTTGCGGCAATCGCGGCGAAAAACGTCATTCTCTTTCTCCCTCTCGCTCTCCCTCTCGCTCTCCCTCTCCCTTTTCCGTTCATTTTATCTTTTCCTATTTCTGTCATATGGGTCATATTAAGGCGCGCACACCCTCTTAGTGATAGCCCTCCTGTTTTGCATGGAGAGCGAAGTGGTTTTTGCTATAGTTTTTTTTTCCTTTTTCTTATTTTTTTCTGGCGGATATTAGCTCCCATCTCGGTCGAAGCCGAACTTTACATATCTTTTTTGTTACGATCATTGGGTGGAAAACTGGATATACATATTCACATGGCGGTGTAAAAGAATTTTTTTCTTCTCTTTGAATATATGAGCATATTACATACATATATCACAACTCTATTATGACTTTTGCGATCGTGGTCACACACCGTGGTGGCTGCTGACTTGACAAGATGGACGGCTTGTCTTCCTGAATAGGTAGCAGGTAACAGGTAATAGAGTGTTGTTTCCCTTGACTGGGAAAAAAGGTGTGGGAAGACATTGGAAAGAGTGTGGGAAAGGGGGACAAGAAGAGAAGGGGGGGCACAGAAGGGCCGGTTTTGCGAGGTGCAAAATCGAGAAATCGAGCGCCCAGCCAACTGCAGGGCATCAACGTGTGGCCATCAGATGAGCGGTGAGGACGTGGAGGGATGAAGCAAGGAAGAAGGGAAGTACAAAGGATGACAAGTAGGGGAGGCGTGGTGAGGCGTGGTGAGGCGTGGTGTAAGGTGAAAGAAGCCACCTGGGGGGACGGAGTGGAGGAGGAGGACGACGAAGGAAAAGACAGGAGGTTGGATGGCATGGCGCTAACTAGAGTGCTGTGCAGCCGTTCAAAGGTTTCATTCCCCATCATATGTCCCAATCTCACAAACTTTACCTCCAAGCCATCTGACAGACAGCAAAACGACGTATCAACTTGCGCCTCCATACTTCATGCCCGTCGCTGTCCACCGTCGGCATGTCCTCCTTGTCGTCGTACTTTGTGGCTGGACAGGCTGTCACAAGCATACTCCGTACAGGCGAGACAGGTTAATAGGGAAGAGGAGGGCATGGCAGCCAGCATCTAGCCTGCCTCATCATCAGCCCGTGTTTGAGGAAACAAGCATCACAAAGGGAAATATTTCGAGATGATCTCGTAAAGGGACCGTTGATATCAAAGAAGTAAATGGAGAGAAGGAGGCTGATCACCTTTATTTTTTCCGTCCGTCTTTCGTGCTTTATTTTTTTTCCCCGTGACTACCACGGAGTCTCATGTATCTTGACATTTTGTTGTCTTTGTTTTGTTTTGTTTTTCGGAGGGTACAGGTCTTGCACAACAACATTTCTAGGGAAACTGAAAGGCACTATCTTCTTGTACAAGGTGCAATACTCCTCAACTACAGCGTACGTTCCTCTCTAATAATATCTACCCGAGACGAGGTCTTTTGACGGACCCAAGAGAAGGCCATGTGTCCTGTGTATGATGCCTTTTTTTGACAATTCTCAAACATTTCACGCATCTATCCGCCCAACTTTCAAGGGGTTTTCATCTATTTTGTCGAGAAAAGAAAAAATAATGAAGCACAAAATTAAAAACGCGTCTGTATATAGTTTTAAATTCAAAATAGATTGGCTCCCAGAGGCCAAAGAGGCACTGCTTTGATTTTGGACAAAGGCGTACAAGGAGGTAACACGATCATTCCTTGTCAAATCCTTGTCAACTTGCCAAAGAATCCTTGCCAACCATCTCTCCTCCACCTCTTATTTTTCTGTTTTGTTTTGCTTGCCGCCGCCATCTTGCCATCGCCATCAGCTGGCAGCTGGCAAACACCACCACCCTCTACACCCCCCATCCTCCACTTTGACAAAGACGTTGCTAATCATCCATCGATGTTGAAGGTGCTCTTACATAGCTAAGAAGTGTTCCATTCGGGTGCCGGGGGGTACAGAACGATACAACGAACGTCAAGTACGTCGACTTCATGAAAATATATCGTACACTGATAGGCAGAAAAAAAACAGCGAGGGTAGACGGAGTACAACAAAGTTCATGAGAAACAATCCCTGAGATCAGCTTCTCTTACCCTTCATCACGGATATAGAACAATTATCACGACTTCTGTATCAAGTTGCATTACTCTTCTTCGCAACAGAGATACCAACAATGGGTTTTATTTTTATTTTGTTTTCGATTTGTTATTTAAATTTTGAGTTCTCGGGAAAAGGGGCGGAGAAAGCCAAGCTGCCAAGACCAAGCTTGGGAGGGCCGCGTCAGTTATGTGCTGCTTGTTTTGCTTTGATAAAAAAGAACCATCATAGAAACACGAGACGACAGATGGAAAAAGAGAGAGAAAAAAAAGAAATATGAAAGGAGAGTAAACCCTCACACACCGACACGAACATATCGGGCAGATTGGCTGCACGAAAATGGTCATGTATGAGTACAGAGGCACTTTTTTTTTCCCTTTGCATGTTGTGTGTTTTCCTAATTCTGATCGTTCGAGTATGCTTCTGTCGTTGAACCTTTTGATTTTTTTTGGAACTTTTGAGAACATCCGTCGCAATATGCAAACGCAAGCATCCGTCCATGGGCTTCACCGGTCACCTGTCTTCAGAACAGCCTATTTAATATGGCCCCTTGCTCATCGTCGTTTTTTCCCTTCTCCCTTGCATGTGTGCTCTGATTATCATTTTCTTTCTCATATGTTCACATGCGCACAAGCACAGAATCACACAAACACAGAGTCCACGGCTTGCTGCAGGACTTTGTGGCTGCAGAAGAGGTTTGCGTGGGTTGGCGTTCACGAGACGAACGTTCTCTTTATTCTTCTTATTCTTGTCCTTCTCTCCGGCCCTTGTCATTTTCATCCCCTGCTTCCCTACATCATCGCTCCTCACCCGTGTGGTTGATTTACGCTTGCATTCTCACGCTCTCTTTCAGTATTTGTTTTTGTGTTCATATTTCTCCCTCTATTTGTGTGTCTGCACACGTGTGATTGTCTCTTGTTATTGAGGGATGTAGAAAAATGATGATAATTGCCCCAAATATAGGGGCACCTTATTTTAAGGATGGACGGAGTACTCCGTATATGGAGGTGCTGTCCTCCGTTTAACAGTCCAGGCCCAGGAGAAGATATCTTGGCAAGGAAGACATAAAGGAGTTGGAAACAAAAGGGGAAAAGAAACATGCTCGTAACCGTCTGCAAGATTGGCGACGTTGGCTGTCAGAAGGTTTGCAAACAAGTAGTGGACAGCAAAAATAAAGCCTGAAAATGGCGCAGTGCCGAGAGGTTGAAGCTGACTGTCAGTTTTCACATCTCAGTGGCATCCCTTGTGCCTTCCACTTCTGTATTCTTGGGGAGGGTGCACATAATTTTGTTCCTTCTGTCAATATTATTTTCTCGTATTTATTGTTGCCACTGTTTTCACCTGACACATCCTACTTTTCTACCTGCATACACTCGCACTGCATATATGTGTGCCTTTGTGCAATGTGCATGTTTGTACACACCGTATTTTATAATTTATGTGTGTTCTGTGCTGTCGCCTCCATTTCTCTATCCCCCTCTCCAGCTGAAAACATGCATGCACAAAAACAAAGGCGGCGTACATCCCTCCCCAATCATCTAGATCGCTTAGCCGCAAGGATCCGATCGGGGAGAGAGGCGGACACGACGTAACAATGTAAGGAGCGAAGCGCAGAAACACACAAAAAAGCTGTACAAAGGCAAAAAGAAGAAGAAAAAAAATTGATATATGCTAGAAAATGCGAAACCAACGCTGTGCATTTAAACTTCTTTGTCTTTGGTCTCTTTTCGTGTCTTTGAATAAAAAACAAGCAGAGGTTTCATTGCATTCTCGTGCAAGGCGGACTATACAAGAAAAACCAGCGCCTTTGGAGAAATGGTCTTGAGTGCTGCATATTGTCAGTCTTGTGCCTGCAAACGTCCAGCTTCTTTTTTCTCTCTCCTTTTGTTTTACTCTTATGCCCTCTCATGCAAGGATGAAAGAGGATGGCTGCAGGCTGCAGAATTAAGACCCAATCTGCAAAGGGATGGAGAGGCAGATGCAAAAGAAGATTTGAGAACCATAGCATTTGAAAACGGAGAGGGTGGGCAGCCTGCAGAAAACTTGCAGCTGTTGTGTAGGAGTGCAGCAACGATGCATGAACGCAATGGGCGTTTTACAGCTGACTCTGTGAACGCACCTGATTGAGAAGGTTCAAAGTAGATTGCATGTCAAAAAACACACACAAAAAAACACATGATGTTGGAAGAAAGTCTCAGTGCAGAAGATTTTGAAATCCAGCTCTGAGCTTGTTGTCTAAGACTAGCTGACTTGGACCTCGGGGAGACGGGTATGCGCTTTGGCATTTCTGGCAGTTTGTTGTTTCGTTTCATTTCTAATTTCCTGGTTTCGCCCTCTTCTCCTCCTTTTTCTCGTATTTACTCAGTGCTGTTCTTTTTGTTTCATTGTTTCTAGTCCTCGACAGGATGTGAAAATTCCGAACTCTCAGACATCTACGGAGGATTCGACTTTTGTCTCCAATGTTTCTGTTTCGAAAACCTCTGTGAATAGGAGTGTAGAAAAGGAGTCGATGTAAATAAAAAACAAAGAGTAGAATGATATGGGCATCACCAATCAACAGCAGTTATTTTGGCCTCGTACACCATCCACTAACACGACACGGCCACCGACGTCGGTTGCCATTGTTCGCCATCCCAGAACAATGTCATTATTCTTCTCAGTTTTCTGACGTCTGTCAACAACTACGGACAATGATCGCCCACTAGGTCCAACGTCCAGTGCAGTGGAGATTCTGAAGTTGTAGCAGCTGTCTGTGCTGTCCGTGCTGTCTTTGCTTGTCTTATTGTTGCCGCAAGGCCAGCGCAAGTCAAGACAGGCGACATGCGACAGGCGAGACAGACAGTAGACAAGTGTCTAGCTTGTCTACTGTCGCCTGTCTCGCCCTGCCTTTTTCTTTTGCCTCCGGGTTGACGCCGCCCGAGCGCGTTTTGGTTCCGTTTTCGTCAAGTATTTGCCATCTTTGGGCGTGTCGTCACTGGGGAAGTCGTCTGCGGAGGTGGCCTCAGTGGCATGCTGTCGCCTGTCTTGCCCAATGGAGCTATGAAGACATATGTACGTGTTCTGATGTGTTCACAACGACCGTTTGGCCTTGGCTTCTGTTGCCAAGTCGACGACTTGACAATGATGACAAGAGGCAGGAGGCGAAAAGGGATGGTGTACAAACGACGTACTGAGTAGAGGAGGGAAGGGGCGATGAACGCAAAAACATATGACTCTTGATGAACACATTCGAACCAAAAGTCCCCTGCATCCCGAAATGAAAGGGAGAAAACGAACGGTCAAGGGGGGACGAGATGACAAAAGGACAAGAGCCTTAGGTTGGAGAGGAGAGACCTTGCGAACCAACTGCGTTCCCAGCACGCCTTCCCATCCACACACACCAAGCACAATAACGTCCCATCTTTCTTTCCTAGCGCACACCACCAGTATCCAGGGCGTGACTTCCTAGGGCCCGCGATATGCTGGACCCAGGTACTTGTACCTGCAGAACCGGAAAGCACCCAGACTTGGCTTTTTGGAGGGTCGACTATCGAACCGGCGTGCCAGAGGACGGACGACAGTCGCGATAGACACAGATGAGGATGACGGGGATGATGGAATGAGGGATGTACCTGCTATCTACGGGAAGCCGTGGCGATGGTTTCATTTCATCAAAGCAGAATTGCCTCGTAGGGAAAATTTGTAGGGCGTAGGGCGTAGTCTAAGATTGCCTGCAGTATCTACACATCTGCAATGGCCCTCCTCGTATTCCTGCGCGCAGTATTGCGTCAAAAAGAAAAGATAATATGCTCACGGCCCCATCAGGAAGACGAAAAACGCCAAACAAACAAAGGCGAAGCTGTCACCGAAAACGCAGGAATGGTCAGAGAGTGAAGGAGCCAAAGAGCCAAAAAGAGAAGGAAGAAAAAAGGCACAAAAGTACGCCGGGGGTTTTCTAAAGGCAAGGCAAGTGCAGCTGGTGTGGCGCGTTACCTCGCGTGTCGTTCTCTCTGCACACTATGTCTCAGGGAGGAAGGAGCGAAGGAGGCGTTTGGGAAAAAGGAAAGAAAACGAAAAAGATACAAAAGAGGCAACAACAACCAGCACACCTCGCAAACCTTGCGAACACGGAAGGACGAGACAAAAAAAGCAACGGGAGATGAACAGGATATCCCTTGGCTTCCTTCGTGGTATTCTTCGTTCTTTTTTGGACCAGTGTGCAGTCGATGTACAGCGACACCCACGGGCAACTGGCATCGATGACATCCATCAAGTATCAACTAGCGACCAACAGACAGCCCAAATTTGATGGTTGACTGACCAACTTGCACCTGGCACCATATGAGAACGTACTTACATAACAGCACCTGAGGTTTGCAACGCCACCGTCGGCATTGCTGGTGTGAACACCTGTTCCTTGGCCATTCGCATGCCGACGCGTCAAAGTGCCTGGATGTGTCTATTGCGTCGTTAGATGTCATCGGTTATCAACGTTGCCGTTGTCGTTGGTAAGCCATTGTTTCTTGATGCCCAGCCAGTAGCTCCTGCCGTCGTTGGACAGCTCGTGCAGTTAGGTTTTGGCTTTGATGGTGGCCAGCCAGACCAGTACTCAGTAGCTCCTTCCTGCCTTTGTCTATCGCCGTCGTGGTGTCTGCCTTGCCCTGTTCCAAGGGGCTGGTTCAGGCCGTTCCAGGGAGGGAAGGCGCCGGGGGCATTGTTTCCTCCACTCCCACCTTCCTTCAAAAGTCACAGCGATTGTCGGGCCTTGTCGATCTGTTCTGGACTTTTTGCCCTTGAGCGCTTCGTGGGTGATTTGTTCCCTCTTTTTCTTTCACCCTTCTCAACCTCTAACCACACCAAGCGCACCCCAGACACCCTCCAAGGATTTTAGGCTGTCCACCTCTTCCTTGTTTTTGGCGAAGTTTATGGAGATGGAGATTTCTTGCCTTTTTCGAATCCCATTCAGCCCCTTTTTGTTTGTTTTCCTCGTGCTTTGTTTTGATTTTGTGGTGTCTTGTGTCGCAGCATTTGCTCCTTTTCTCCAGTTCTCGACTTCGGCTTTTGCCCTTTTGGACTTTTGACACTACCACGTTGCTATGTGATGGAGTCTTCTCGTGAAAGAAAGCGGCGTTCTCCGTTTGAAGAAACGCATGGCAGTGCATAGCAGTGCTGACGACAAGTACAATTCCAGTCTTTACTTTCTTGACTTTCTGGATACTTGTCTGGGAAACACACATGGCGTTTTCCAACATTGTCTTGACAGAATGGAGTACTTTGTGTGCTCGTGGCAGGCGTGGCTGTCTTGTACCCGTTGTATCTATAAGAATTGACCAACACTCACAAACATACCATTCCTGACGCATTGTATGCAGACAATTCGAGATTCAATCCTCGGCAGATGACGATCCGGCCAATAGCAACCATGGCCTCCCAACAGCCCTCCCCCAATGGACCACTCATGACGCACGACGCAACGTCCTTTTACTTGCACTGATGACGGATATCGAGCGGATAGGCGGGAAACGGGATGACGGATGACGGCTGACGGATGACGGAGAAATCAACGGCGGACGGACGATTGAAGGTAGCGATAGAACGTCTGCATTGTAGCGGACAGTGGACAACAAACGGTCCCCGGGATTTGAAAGTACTTTTTTGGTACTGCCATTCCGCCCGCCGAGAATGTACAGACGGCGGAATAGTCTGTCTAGCTGTCCTCAAATGCTTGGAGTAGTTACACACACCAAGCTGAGATACTCGCACGTAAGTGACCCCATCCTTTTTCCGAATACGTTATCAAAACCAACACACCAGATCAAAACAATACCATCATGCCCATGGCGTGCATCGACGCCGCACCGTCGTCCCCTCTTCCGCCCTCA
>JANSLP010000285.1:0-41536 GCA_029298735.1 Ophiostoma sp. CBS 140.51
TGGATTGTCACAACCACAAATAGCAACAGCCACAACGGAAAAACTGAAGTTGCGTTGCACATGTAAGTCGCCAGGAAGGCCTACGCTATCTAGACAAACATCAATAAAACAACCCGCCAAACAGAGTATGTACTTGCCAACCGATGAACTAACATCCGCTCATGATACACCGTGCCGAAATTATCACGTGACTACAATGTCTCACCGTGGCATCACAGTGACACAAGTGTCGCTCGCACAGACCAATGAGAGGCCATCAGCGACTCCAACCCAACCAGAGCTCCTGCCTGCGACACGAGACGGGAAGAGACATCTGTTCTCAGAATGCTCTTTCCCAAACTGCTCACCTGTCGTACTTTCCCAACATTTTCATGAAATGCATCTTCTCTCCTATTATTTCTCTGCATCATTTTCGGCTCCAAACCGCCTCACATTCTCTTCTCATCACTTTCCTATCGAGCCTATCGAGCCTATCGATCCTCCATCAACCACCGCCAGCACTGTCCGTTTGCATCATTAGTGCTTGTTCTTCCCCACAACTCCAGGGCCTGTCCCCACTTCAAGTGCGCTGAGGTAACGAGTCATTGGCGGTTGTCTCCCATGTTTTGGGGCCCGAAAGCCTCCAAAGCCTCGGCCTTCTGTCCGAACGCCACCCAAATTAGGGCGAGCAAGTACCAATAGCAACCCAAACACTCGTGCATTCACAAGACAAAAGTTGCGCCGTTGCATCGTAACGTCGACCTGTACACCTGACATTGACACTCTCACGAACATCGCGATGCCTCGCTGGCTCCGTGGCGCCCAACGAAACTGACAACGCTCACCGACACCAATCCACAACACTTCCCCGGGATAACACTTACCCACGCTGCCTACGATCACAAGCAAATAGCGGCGACCGGGGATTGCCGTACCAATTTCTCCAACTCGGGAGTGCCCCTCCAATCCTCCCACCGCTATATCTCTTGACTTCACGACGTGGCAATCAAGCATTGAGACGACACTTTCCACCCTTCTGCGTTCGACGCGCATCCTCCCTTTTCTTGTCCTTCGTCGACACTCTCACCGACGCCTACACACGATGCCCCCGCCGAACACGCCTGAAGAGTTCTTTGCGGACGAGTACCGCTCGGCGGTCAACAGCGCCGGCCGCAGCCGCTCGCGACGGTTTCCTCCTCACCACCTGCCGCCACACAATGAAGACTCCGCTGAGAGCGACGAGGCCGGCGGTGGCGACTTGGATCTCGGCTCACACCCAAACACCAGCCAGAGCGAGAGCCGGCGAAACAGCATTGAGCGCCGCATGAGTACGGGCCGGAGGAGTCGGGGTAGTGACGGAGACTCAGTAGCAGAACGCGCAGACATCCGTCAACTGATTGACCAGTCTGGTATCTCACTATCATCACCATCACCGAGCACCATCAGCCCTGGGAACCACGCCGAGCGGCGGCGACTGGACGGCGCACAATTGATGGCATTGAGCAACGAGGCGCAAAGAGGATGGGACAACGATGCAATGGCGGCAGTACAGAACGACTACCAGGCGCTGCTCGAGACAATACGGCCAATGGTTGGGGATATTGAGGCAGAGACTGGAGCAGCAACCGGTATCCCCTGGCCATTACCAGAAGAGGGCGAGGCAGAGGAATCCTCGACAGTGGCAGCGCGAGCACCACAAATCGGAACCGGAAACGGCAACGGAAACGGCGTGTCACCACTCGACGGCCAGGCACTCGCGATCCGGCAACGGCGACAACAACAACAGCAAGAACAAGAGAAAAAACGGTCCCGGATACCCAAGCTCGACTGGCACGCCCTCGAATACATTGGCACCTACGACGAGAACCTCGACTGCCCCATCTGCCGAGCGCCACTGGTCAAGCCACAGATCACAACCTGCTTCCACATTTTCTGCGCCAAGTGCCTTGCGCAGTCGCTTCGTCATAGCAACCGCTGCCCGATCGACCGCAACCCCATCCAGAACTTTTCGTCACGAACGGGATCTGTACCTGCACGACCGGCACCACACATCATCTCCAACCAACTGGACAACCTCCATGTCCGATGCCCCAATCGGCGCTGCGACCACACGTCGGCCCGCGCCTTTATTAAGGAGCACTACAAAAACGAGTGTCCCTTCACGAAGATCCCCTGCCCGGACCCGAACTGCGAAAAGCCGGTGACACGCCGTGACAGCGAAGAGGGCCGGTGTCTGCACAAGGCTATTGACTGTGTCTACTGCGGCAAGCCTGTCGAGCTGGCCGCGCTCGAGGACCACTATGACACCGACTGCAACCAAAAGGAGCTCATGTGCGAGCACTGTCTCGGCGCATTCCCCCGCCAGTGTCACAACACACACGTCATGGGCTGTGGCGAGCGGCGGATCGAGTGCAAGTTCCGCACGTCTGGCTGTTCCTTTACGAGCAAAAAGAAGGACTTTGGCGACCATGAGCGGACGTGCTTGTACGGCATGATTATGCGCATGAACCGTGCCCACCGTGCCGACATGGACAGCATGGCGACGGTGCTACAGGATTCACAAGACCGTGTCCGCAAGCTGGAGGCGGAGATGGCCGCCCGGCCGGCGCAACCACCAGCACCGGCCCCCAACCCACAGTCCGCCACCGCCGCTGCAGCGACTACTACGACGGCAACAGCTCAACCACCAGCACCACAATTCTACGAATATCCATCGCAACACCCCAATCTGCAAGGACGCGTCTACAATCAAACACAACCCGCCCTCGACGCCCACCACGACCTCAGCAGCTACTACGACATGGCGGCCGCCGGGGATAACCTCGCCCAGGGCAACAGTGGCGGCAGCAGCGGCACGCAGCCCGATACGCCGCCCAACGGTGGCGCTCTCGTCTCTGCTGGTAGTGCACCTTCTGGTCCCTCCGGTACCGGCGCCCTCGCACCCGACGACGCCAATAGCGACGACCGCATGAATCGCATCGTTGCCTACATTGACATCTTTGACGCCAAGGTTGAAAATTTGGAGCGGTACCTCGGCGAGGTCGATGCCCGCCAGGCGCAAATGTTTATGAACGAGCTCGGTCCGCTCAAGGAACAAATCCTGGAAATGCGCAACACCATGGGCCACATTAGCATGTATGTGCGCTGGCTGATGGAGTCATTCCGCCAGACGACGAAACGGTCAGTCGGTCTGCCAAGTGGAGGGGCCGGCGATGAGGGCGGTAGCGGTCCTACGGCGCCACCGTCTGCACCTCCTGGTGCATCGAGTGCCGCTTCTTCTGCCGGCCCCTCTGCTACTGCCAGTCGCAGCCCGCCAACAGTCCTCCGCGGCCCAACCGGCGGCATGGCCATGCCCACCCGACGCATGAGCGACCGCGAGAACCCCCCACGGCTTTAGGAAAACATGGAATGTAAAAAGCGGACTGGCATGTCTTTTTTATTATTATTGGGAAACAGCATTTGTTCATCTGGGTTTATCATCACCATCATCTCATCTTTTCTATTTTCATCATCATTGTTTTGCGGGCACAAAGTCGGGTTATAAGGTATATATACATGGCCTAGATTGAAAGTAGGACCATGAGGATTTCCACATAAAATAAAAGAAATATAACAACTCAACTTTAATGATAGTTCCTGTTGTCAAATTTGTGATAACTCATGATGAAAGCTCATTGTGAGAAGTGACTTCCGGCCAATGGCGGATATGAGCGGAGAATTACTAATATGGCAGCGCGTCCCGTCTTCTGTGAGCTTCTCTGAAGCTCGATCTCCACAAGTTTCGCTGGCGGGGCGAATTCCCGCCCCTTGGCCTGAGGCTGCCCGCTACACCGCCTTTAGCTTTCAATCCTTTAGGCGTCTTTTGGGTAGGACCCTTTGCCTGTAAGAGCGAATTGCCGGCCTAAAATGTCCTGTCCATGCTGTCCGCCTAGCGGAAACATCGTTAAAGGTGGCCATTTCCAGCAGTCGACAGAAGCCTCCAGCTGTTTTGTTACAGGCTTCAGGCAGCTAAACAGGCAAAGTGCGGGGCAGCTAGGCTGCCCTACGAATGACATCCCGTCCCGGAACCTCCAGAGGTCCTACTTACCCATTTTGAGAAAGCATCGCGACAGGGAAGCAACAACCAGTCCGAGACAGAAACGTGCCTTCCCTTTTCTTCACGCAGCCAACAACCTCTTTCCCCAGAAGACGGCCCCACTGTCACCACTCCTACATCGAGCCGACTTTCATCTTAACTCAACTTCTCCTTCCTCCACATTCGCGCTCAACATTCGCGCCATCCAGCACAACGCATCGGATTACCAACATTGCGGGACACCCACGAGCTGCCGACTGAATAGACGCACACGACGAGCTGCTATACATTCGACGCACTCCTTGCCATCCACCTTTCCGGGACTCGGTATATCTACAGTTTATCACCTCTACCGACATCACGATCTTGGATTTGACTCAACTCCAACTACCACGCCTTGCCGACCCTGTTCCCGCATCTCCATAACCCACCACAGCCACCATGGACCCAAACGAGGGCCAGGAGCCCACCCTGCCCAGCGCAGAGCAGGTGCGATTGAACATTCCCAGATACTCATCACTCCAGATTGTCAACACAGTACAGACTTAACTAACACATTTAGATGCGGGCACGGCGTTTGGCCAAGCTCGGCGGCGGTAATACATCGTCCTCCGGCACCGGCGCGGCCTCCTCGTCACCCACGTCCCAAGACGGGCCTTCATCCCCCAAACCAACAGCCTCGCCGGCTTCACCAGCTTCCCCTGCTGCAGCCTCGACATCCACACCGACTCCGGCCACCCGAAAGATCACAATCATACCACGCCCAGCGGCAGCCGACGCATCATCAGGTAACGACCAAGACGTTCGCGCTACAGACCGCGAGTCTTCTCCTTCCAAACGCCCTCGGCTTGACGTTTCTGTCGCTGCTAACACCCCCACGGGCGTGACACAAAAACAGCAGGCATCGGCTGCAAAGTCGACACCAACTCCGACTCCGACAGCCAAACCCTCCAACCCCGCCGCGAACCCCATCTCCCCCGAAGAAGCCCTGGCCGAATGGACCGATAACGCCATCTCGTCCCTCCTCCACGTGACGCTGTCGCCGGAACAAAAACAGGACCGCCATGGCGTGCCGTTGACACTGCTCAAGACGCTGCGGTCGGAGCTGCAGGAGGAAGCTGGTGACAGCGGAAAGCCGCTGCGGCTGAACCTAAACACCATTGACCAGGCGTTTCTCGAAGCATGCTCGGCATACACCCACAAGAAGCCGCTGCTAGACTACCTGCTGCCCGTTTACAAGGCTGTGACCAAGCAGCTCAAGGCGCGCATCACGGTGCCGCAACGTGTGGCCGTGCTGCAGGAGATTAAGCGGTTGAGTCTGAGCAACATTGTCTTTGCCCTGACCATGCCGGAACTTTTCGAGTGAGTCCACATATCCTCTCCCATAATAATATCTTCCTCAGTGCTAATCGACAGACGCGAACCCAACCCGGCTCACGACACGTTGGTGCCAAACCTCCTCCGTGGCATGCGCCCCGACGACCCGCTGAGCCTCGACATGGACTTTTTGACGGACATGGTCGCCCGCTTCGAGGACGACGAGGACGGCACGCTTCAGGGTGTCTTCACCAAATCCATGGTTGACATCAGCGCTAAGCTCGCCACGATGACCATGGACGACGAGTACCCCAAGTACATGGAGTCCATGCTAACCTACACGCGCTTCAAGCCGCTGCTCGTCGCCGTCGCCAACCACCCGTCCTTCCAGATGGCTCAGTCCGCGCCCAACATTGAGCGCAACACAATACTGGGCCCCTTCTTCCGCATCTCGCCGCTGCAGCCCGAGGTGTCAAAGACGTATTTTGGCGGCTCGCACAAGACGGAGTTGACGCGCAAGGATGCCGTCTATGGTGCTTTGCAGTTGACACTGAACCAGCACCAGTCCAACCTGCACACCATTGCCATGGCTTTTGCGCGCGCCGGTGACGGGCCCCGTAACAAGCTGCTCGACTGGTTCGCCTACACGATGAATGTCAACCACAAGCGCCGCGCGTTGCAGGTCAACGCCAAGGAGGTCGCCTCGGACGGCTTCATGATGAACATTGCCGCCGTCCTCGACCGCATGTGCGAGCCCTTTATGGAAGCGAGCTTTTCGCGCATGGAGCGCATCGAGATTGACTATCTGCGCCGCAAGCCGCGCATCGACATTAGCGACGAGACCAAGCTGAACGCCGACCAGGCCCAGGCCGACGCCTTCTATGCCACGACCGCCGAGGGTGAGTCCAAGTTTGTGAGTGAACTCTTTTTCCTCAATATGGCGTCGCACCACTACGGCACGGGCGCTGCGGGCCAGAAATTCAAGGACATGGACCGCGAGATCAAGCACATGGAGGAGCAACTGGCGATGCTCGAGGAGGAGAAGCGCAAGCTGGTGGTGGCGGGCGCCCCGCCGACGCACCGGTCGATGGCCATGGTCGAACAGCATCTTAAGACGTACACGGCCGCCATTGACCGGCACGTGGCCTACAAGTACTCGCTCGAGGCCGTGCTGCTCGACGAAAAGATGCAGCAGCGCGCGCTCATGTTTATGCGCTACGTCTCCGTGTGGCTGCTACGTGTCGCCAGCAGCTCCGACTACACACCCGACAAGGATCTGCAGATCCCACTACCGACGACCCAACCCGAGGCTTTTAGTTGTTTGCCCGAGTATGCCCTCCAAAACGTCGTGGACCATCTTAAGTTCTTGTTTCGCCGCGTGCCGCGCATCCTGCCGTCGGCCGTCGGCGACGAGATGATTGCGCTCTGCATCACCTTCCTCGAGTCCTCCGAGTACATCCGCAACCCGTACCTCAAGTCGTCGCTCGTATCGCTGCTCTTCTCGGGCACCTGGCGCATGTACCATCTCACCAGCGGCGTGCTGGGCGACTCGCTCATGAACAGCAAGTTTGCCAACAAGCACCTGCTGCACGCACTCATGAAATTCTACATTGAGTGCGAGCTGACGGGCGCGCACACGGCATTCTACGACAAGTTCAACATCCGCTACGAAATCTTCCAGGTCATCAAGGCCGTCTGGCCCAACGACTTGTACAAGCGCCAGCTCACCCAGCAGAGCAAGACCAACCGGTCCTTCTTTGTGCAGTTTGTCAACCTGCTGCTCAACGACGCCACCTACGTGCTTGACGAAGCCCTGTCGCGTTTCCCCAAGATCCACGAACTGCAAAAGGAGCTGCAGAACCCCAACGCCCTGCGGCCCGAAGAGCGCCAGCAAAAGGAGACGGAACTTAAGCAGGCCGAGAACCAGGCGCAATCGTACATGCAGCTCGCCAACGAGACCGTGTCCATGATGAAGCTGTTTACGGAAGCACTCAGTGAGGCCTTCACCATGCCCGAGATTGTGTCTCGTCTCGCCGGTATGCTGGACTACAACCTGGTCACGCTTGCCGGGCCGACCTCTCGCAACCTCAAGGTCGAGAACCCCGAAAAGTACTTCTTCAACCCCAAAGTCTTGCTTCCGCAAATCGTTGAGCTCTACCTCAACCTCGGCGACAAGGCCAGTTTCGTCGAGGCCGTCGCCGACGATGGCCGCTCCTACAAGCCCGAAATCTTTGAGAGTGCCACGCGCATCCTGACCAACAAGGGCCTGATGGACCCGGAAAAGCTGTCGGCTTGGGAAGCTTTGCAGACCAAGTTCGCCAAGGCCAAGGAACTCATCGACCAGGCCGAGACAGACTTGGGCGAGATCCCGGCCGAGTTTGAAGACCCCATCATGGGCGATTTGATGAAGGACCCTGTTGTCTTGCCCTCGCGCCACATTGTCGACCGCTCCACCATTGTCCAGCATCTGTTGTCGGACCCCAAGGACCCCTTTACGCGCCAGCCCATGACCATTGACGACGCCATCCCGGCCACCGACCTCAAGGAAAAGATTGATGCATGGAAGGCTGACCGTGTGGCGGCCGCGCTGGCCAAGAACAAGGAGGGCGGCGGCGTGTCGACCGTGACGGAAGCAATTGCCGCCGCTACAGGCACCGGGACGGGTGAGACGGCTGCCGTCCCTGTCGGCTTTGAGGATGACGGCGATGCGATGGATACGGCGGAGTAAAGTGGTGCCGCAAACTACGGGCAGCGGGGCTACGTGGATACTGAGGAGAAATCGTGAGATTACGAAGATAGATTACGGCATGTTCATAAGCTGCTTATGCAGTATTTTGGTTCCTGAAGGGAGAATATCCCCTTTGATTATTTTTGTTTTGTTTGTTACCTTTCTGACGTCTTACCAATGACATTTTCCCTAAATCTCATGACGTCTTTTGTTCCTTTCTCCACCAGCCACGCGAAATAGACAAGAGAATGACTCGACGAGCCGTATTTTCCGTGCATTCCGGATTACCATAAGCATAAAAAAAGACACCTTGATGACATCTGCTAACCCAACTGGTCTCCGGAGAGGAGCTCCGCCGACATAGTCCGGTCGCCGATAGCGTTTACGGCGAACTCCGTATTTTTCATGCTGTCCCACGGGGTGATCTTCATCTCGGATCCCCTTCGCGCTGTAACGCGGCCACGTGCTGCAAGTCTTTGCATATCACTATTGCTCTACGTATCATCATTGCCACTGCTTGAGTTAGCCAGCATCATCATCATTGCCACGGGGTTTGTTTAGCTGCGCACCTTCTTTCCCTTTACGGAGAGTATGCCGAGACTTGTCAAGCCCTGTGAGGCCCCTGTTTTGCCCGTCAGGCTCCCGTTTTTGCACCCTCTTCCACACTTGCTCAACGTCTTGCTCAACGTCCTGCACATCTTACTGAGTACATACGTTGTCAAGGGCAAAAGCAGGGCTGGGGGGGGGGGGGGCACTGCCGTTGATAACAGCCGTCTGCTATTGCATAGTGCATCAGGGGTCTCTGCCTATCCCTCTGATCTCCTCTAGTCCATCTGTGACTCCTCATTCACCTTGCTTTTTAATTGTTTTCTACTTTAGTCTGATTCCTCTAGGGCTGCAGGCTGCAGGCTGCAGGCTGCAGTACATGCACAATACAAGTTAGAATGCGAGATGGCTAGATGGCTAGATGCTGCACGATGGGGGTCGATGACGATCTCTCACATTGTGACTTCATTAAGGCTCTTGTGAGCACATTTAATTGACTAGATTTGCTTGACTTTGTTTGACTCCTTGAATATCGTGTTTTGTTTCTCCGCGTATTGTCAAGCCTGGAGCCTAATGATCCCCTAGATCCCTCACCTCTCTCGGCCCTGGATGATGATCCGATTTTCCACATTGATCAATCCTCGACATCCTTGCGAATGCAAGTAGCCCAAACGGGAAGAGTAGCCCAATGGGGAAGCAACAGAATAAACATTTGTTGAAAGGATCACGGGCAACGAGGATCACGGCGATAATCACGACGATGAAAAGGTTTGCAATCCTGCTGGACAACGGTCGCGGAGTGGCAAGTGCTTTCATGCCTAGGCAGCTACTTCATAGGCATCAAGGGCATGTAGACATCCAGAGCAAGGCCAAGAACAAGCACGAAAACAAGGTCAAGGGAACAAGGATAATTCCAGGCTGGGCATCATCAACGTTCGACAAGGTTTATCAAAGAGTCTGGGCAATCGAATGCCGGTGCCGATTCCTTTTCCTGGTGCGTGCGTTGTGGTTATTGCGGTATTCTACATGGATTGTTGAGCCTCTCTTTTTTATTGTTTCTTTGCCTGCATTGTCGATGGACAGCAATTCGATGCCGGGAGATCATCCAAGTGGTCAAGATGGACAAGTTGAAAGCCAAGGTCGAGATTGTGTCGAAGGCAAAAAGCAATGACCATGTCGTGATATTTGGAGTTGTTTCTTGATATCGGCGATTCTCGCCCTCAAAGTTGTGCTTTTAGCATTATTAGTGGCAATCTGGACAATGAAACAGACCACCATCTGAGAGCCCGAGGAAAGACCAGGTGCCCTTTAACCCAAGACAGAAAGGCTGAAGTCGACGATGCCCAAAATATCCAAGGATATCGTACGTGTCGTACGATGTATGGTTGTTAGTTTCTTCATTCGGGGAACGGTTCGTCCGCTACTGCTCCCTCCACAGCTGAAAGGTGGCATCGTGGGTAATCATTCAAGTGAAAAGCACAGTTCAGTTAAGCAACAGTGTTGTGCCTACTGCAAATCGTAGTCCACTGTTGCTGCAACGAAAATAGACTTTTATTAAGTATTGTTGGGGCAAGAGGTTGAAAGTGACGAGTTGAGGATTGGCGATAGCAAAAAGAAAGCATACTGTGAGCACTGTGAAACGCCGGGCCTTGCTCCTTTCGGCATCGACTGGCAGACACCTGGACCGGGGAGGTGAGGGGAAGAGGCAAGTGCAAAGATGTAAAGAAAGGAGCCGTTGCGTTTTGCGGGCAAGGGGAGGGGGGGTGTTTTGTTTTGTGAGGGCAAAGTCAAGGATCATCGTGAGAAACACTGCGCACGGAGTAAACACTAACAGAGGCGGGCGAAGGACTTCGCCATGGACCCGCCTTGAATCGTTGAAGCTCAAAAAATCACACAAAAAAGCTCGAGCTTTCGAGCACGAGCACGAGCTCTCTCCTCAATTGTCGACAATGATCAGCACGGAAGTGGACAAAGGGCAAAAAAGATCGTCAGTGGCCATTAGCTGTTCCGCAATTTTTAGTCATTGTTAATTCGTCCTTGGCTTGGAATTGAGCTTGTGCATCGACAAAATCCAGGTCCTTGGGCAAGGCCCTGGCCGTGATTTGGCCGATGGCAAGAGACGAAGAGTAGCGTTGTTTCCCCTTGTTGAGACGCACGCTTGTGTCGGCAGACAAGAAGACAGGGAGACAGGGAGGACAGACAAGGCCAGGATGGAAGGATCGAGGTGAGCTGAGGTGTGCATTAGAGGTTTTTTTGTGCCGTGTCTGTGGTCACAATCAGTTTGGATTTATCTCTTTTTGAAGCCGTTAATCAACGTCGTGTCTCGGCGCTGTTGGTATCCGGCTGCAGAGGGGTGCAATGACAATGATTATCTTTCAAGTCGCCGTTTCCAGCTTCAACGTGTTGTCCAAGACCAGCCAACGGGCGTTTCAAAGGGACCTATTAGGATGTCAACAGAAAGGGGAGGGGTGCAGAAACGCAACCTGGAAGAACATTCAGCACGGAGAATGCGGGACGGATGCACCATCTCACTTCACTACGGATATCTGACACGGTGGTGCCCAATACGATGTGCCACGGTGTGCAAATAGTGAGTACGAAGTAGCGTGCAGACATTCATACTATGCACATGCAGAATACGCCGTCACCGCGCGAGATGGAGCTCAAACTGGCATGGCATGGACCGTTGGCGATTTGCACAAACATGTCGATGCTGTCGCCTTCTGTTGCCTTGTCGGTTGGGGTCGGCTTGGAGCGGAGCTGTCAAGAGTGTCAAGGGCCATCGAGAAGCCATCCAGGGCCATTGGGGACCATTGGGATGGGTGTGTCTCTCGGCGAGACGAGGCGACTGCAACCGGAGCCGCAGGAGGCGCGGCGTTTGGCGTGAGGCAGGAAAAATAAAATAAAAGACTCCAAGAAACAGGGCTGCGTTGCAGATTACGCAGATCACAACGGCAGTCCAACACAACGTCACAAATATATGTGGTAGTTAATCATTATGGACACTTCATTGTTGTCCTCAGTCCTCTATATCTTACTTAGTATTACATAGTTGGGGTACTTTTGGGCCCTTACGACGATTACAATGGCGGGGGATAAGAAAGCCCAAACTCCCGAACAGGAGAGCGGCCCCGACACCCATAACGGCGATCGGCATCCGGCAGGCTCGGTAGTCGGTGATGTTGGGACATTTGGTGAGATCTTGGGGATGCTCGGAGAAATTCAGGGTCATCTCAGGGACGTTCAGGGGCAATACCGGGCATGAAGGGGCGCCGGCGATGTCAAACAATCAAAGAATGGTGGCAAGACTGTGTCAAGACCGGTGTTAAGGGCGCCGTTGAACGCGATTTGGAACGCGATATCGAGCGAAGTTGTGAATATCTCCAGGTCCCGGCTAATCTGTCCAGCCTCGGTATTGAGCGACCAGTCACAATTCAGAAACATTCAAGGTGAGTTAGTTTGTCAGAAAGTGAGATACCCCGACTCGTGGCAAAACGGCGATCTGCAGTGCATTGTCCATCACTTGGCCTCGTGTTTTCTGCTTCGTTTTCCTTGTTTGTCTGTATCTTATGAGTAGTTTCCATCATGAATGTCCCCAGTGTCCCGCGGTTTAATTTCCATTTTTTGCTTGGAAATCATCAAGAATTGAGTTCTCAATGTCCTCGATTTTTTGGGGATTGTGGGGTTAGTTTTCGGGGTCGGTTTTTTTTTTATTTTTTTAAGTTTTAGTTTATGGGCTTTCTTTTCTTTTGTCCCCAAATGCCCTGGCTCTATTACCCAAACAGGAAATAGAGCAACACTCTTTTGGAGGACCAAGACAGAAAGGATAGACAGGATGGACAGGATGGACAAGTGTTTACCTTTCTCTGGCCGCGATGTAGCATCGCTTGTAAAACGCAACCCTCTCTCCGTGATCCGGTCGCCCCTGTTTCTCATGTTTTACGCCAGTAATATCCTCCTTTTGCCCTCGTTATTACCCTTTTGGGAAGTGTACTGCGCCACCACAAACAGGAATGCGCCCGTACGACGGTAAAGAGTAACTGTAAGAATGAAGAGACAAAAAAGCTCCGACAACACGAGGCTATCCAACACAACAAGCCTGAGATGGAGGGCTGAAACAGGAGAAAAGGAGGGGCCAACAGAACCACAAAACCACAGAGTAGGACTGGACCTGCATACTGCAGGTTCATCCACGGGCTGTATGCATACGACGTTCTATGTTAAGGAACATCTCGGCAGGGTGTTGAAGAGTCAAAAGGTGCTGAAGGATGCGAAGAACTAGCGTCCGGGCGTGTTTCTGACCTATATTCCGGTGTATTATATCTGCAGGAAGGGGCAAAATGGGGGAGGGTTGTCTTTCAAAAAGGAGGCTAAAACAATCAAATAATTCCAAGAAAAAGGACATATCTCCTACAGCGGCAATGCACTGTTGCCCTGTTCATGTAAGATGGGCTAGATTGTGTTGGACTCGGCGAGTTTGCCGTTCCGTTGGCCCCTGAGAGGTGTGGTCAAGAAAATGAAGCATAATGAAAGGTGTGTGAATGTATTTTCACGGTAGCGTTTTGTTTCCTATCATGAAAATCAAAATATTACGATAATATCTATCAGACAAAGATAATCTACCCTGAAGCACAAGGCGGCTCATCATCGCAGAAAAGGGCGAGTTGTGGGCGACAGGAGGTGTGTGTCGCATCTGAGTGTTTGAATCCTTTGCTTCCTTTTTCCTCAACGGTTTTCTTTTCTTTTGGCGGATGCCGGCCATGGTGTTGTGGTTTTGGCTGTGGTACTCCGTGCTCTGTATTTTATCGATTTTCTTTCTTTTTTGAAGAACAACGTCTTTCTTGTCTTTCTTGCCTTTCTTGCCTTTCTGCTTGCTGGGACGTGCGCGTGCAACCTCTCTGCACTAATGCTGCACGGTGAAGAAAAGGGAAACCAGGACGAGCCACAAAAGAGGACAGGGGCAGTGACGAGGGCCACTTGGAGCCACAGCGGGACAGGTCTGGAACCTGGAGGGTCTGCGTGCAGCATCACATGCAGGGGTAAATTGTGTGAAGAAAATCCGCCGCACAGAGACACTGGAGTGCATTTGAATTGACGGAATACGGCGTACGGAGTAGGTAAATGCAGTCGTTGAAGAACTGTCTCCATGCACGAATTCGGGCATTTTTACGGAGAAACATCGCAGGATCATTAGATCGTCGGGGGCCAGAAAAAGAAACAAAATAACTGAACACGATCGAAAACAAAACAAAACAAACTAAACAATAAGGCCGAGATGGCAAAGGAGGAGGGGTGAAGACAAATGTGAAGCAAGAAAAAGAAAGTCAAGAAAGCAATCGACACCGGGATCAACAAGCTAAGTGATGGCCGGCTGTTTGCAGAGACAAAAATGCACAGACTGACTGGATATGCTCCCATGTCTTTTACACGATTCAACGCCCCTTCTTACCTACCTTCTCAATGTGTGTGCACGGCAAAGGACAGAGCACAGAAGACGAAGGATGAGGATGGACACGACGAACAGACGGCAGACCGCCACATCATCAAGGATCATGGTAGGTGAGAGGTGTGCAGTTGGAGAGTGTAAAAAGTGTACACAAAGTGTAAAGAGTGAGAAAAAGAGTGAGAAGAGACGGCGATAAATTCAACGATAGACACTAAATAGGTTCAAAAAGGAAATGCCCCGTGTCGACGCCAAGGAGGCATCGCGGTTTGACCAGTGCGTGCAGGTGCCATGACTCTAGCTGCATCGAGCTGTCGTGCACTGGCTGGCTGTCTTTTGGGCCCTATTTCAACTCCATTTTCTCATTCTCACCCCATTTCACCACATTTCTGCACTCTTTTTTCAATCAACAACGCGTGATTCCACGTCACGATGGCTTTCGGTGCCCTTTTAGTCTTTTGGGGCCGTCTAGGTCCTCCCGCCCTTTTGGACCTTTGTCATTTCAGACATGCCGTCATCTTCTCCATATTGGTCCGTGACGTTTCTATTTTTGAACTTTTGGGAGAAATGCAGTGCTCAAGAAATGAACGGAGCGTAAAGAGGCGTCAAAACTACATACAGAAACAGAAAGATGAAGGGATGAGAAAGTAAAGGGAACGGTAGGAAAAACAACGACGAGTATCTTCAAAAGGTGACCAAGTTGGCGTGAAACTCTAGGCTGTGGGATTCAAATGATGTGCCGGTAGATGCGGAGAGCTACAGGTTAAAAATAGAAGTAAAACACACGAAGGGTCAGAAAGCACTGAGACAAACGACGACAACGCAACAACGACAACTCAACGCACACTCCAATTGCCCTTTTCAACCATCCAGCCTTCTTTCATTATTGCATCTGGCTTCCACAAACTCACCGTCATCCAATGTGCTCTGTCTAAGATTAAAGGCGGCATGCATTGAAACAGAGCCATCGATGGACAAAGCGTGCAGAATAAGGTGACCTTGGCAGCAGTTCGACACGACAGATGGGGTAAAGTTCGGCTTGAGTTTGGCTTTTTGGGGACTCTTTCTATCACATAGACACACGTCAATATCCATTTTGATTTTTTATTTCCATCTACACCCTTCCATCGATATGTCCTGCGACCATGCTCTGCAACACGACGTGCTGGATCTCATCTTTTTCATCTTGTGGCCACCGTTGTGACCACACTTTGATTTTATTTTTAGACCTTTTGTTGCCCCGTACTCATGCTCTAGTTCATATTTGTCTTCGTCTTAAAACAATGAAACAACACCATCCATTTCATGATCTATGTGTGTAGATGCAGTGTTCTTGGATGTGTTTACCCCTGTTACTTCAGCCTTCAACGTGCCTTCAATTTACCTGTCATCCTGATCCTTTAACTTTAAACCTCGAATTCTCACCTCGAAATCTCTATTTTTACATTTACTGGCTATCAAATGTTGTGATACTACACTTCAATGCCGCAACTCCAACGTCGTACATGCACGCCCATCCCACAAGGCTCCGGATAGTCGGCAAAGGATGGCAAATATGGCAAAAGATGGACGTGCATCCCCAACATGCCTCCATTGTCAACAATCAAATGAACGACAGCCCATTGACCGCCTCAACGGACGTCTTCAAGGTATGCCTGTCCTTGGCTGATCCTCCACTAAACAGCATTGGCCAAGTGCGGATAATGATTCACTGGCTTGGGCATCGATGCTGGACAAACTGTTGTCCACAGTTGTCCACAGTTGTTCATCAACAGTCTGTACACGCCCCTACATAGACCACATCGATATCAGCAAATGCCTAGCTGTGCTCCAACCTCGCCTCTGATGATGATCCTTTCCCAGTCCATAGTATCTCCAAACCTTGGCTTGTGTCTTGCCGCCTTGTGGATAGGTGTTTAGTGCAGAGGAAAGACATTTGTCGATCCTTTGGCGTTCGACACCGGTACTTGGCCATGATAGCATATCTCATGGCCTCTTGGGCACAGTCCTCGAGCCTCATTTTTCTCTTGTTTCTCATTTCATTCTCCCTAGTGTTTCTCACTATTTCCACACAATGCCCTCTTGAGTTAGACAAGCAGGCACAGGCACGTTCCTTCGCCGACAATGCTCGAGCAACAGGCCGTTTCGTTTCGCTATTGACTTGGCCTCTCTCAATGTCCACATTCGCACGCTTGCAGAAACCATAAATACGCTTGTTGTTTGACATCAGGTCATCAGACCATCATGATAAACTAAACATTGTGAGGCAATGGGCGTTTGTGTATTAAACTGCTCGAACACGGCTCTTAGCTTCGGCGGTATTTCCCAGTATCAATGACGATATTCACCAGTGCACGTCGAGGGATCAGGGTACATGCTTCGTAGATGCGAAAGGGCTCTGTAAACAAGAAGCACCAGCTCGGCCAGCTAGACAAGGAGCAGACATCGACCAAGCTAGAGATCATGATGATACACGGCGATGGACACGAGGGGTCAACGGTCTCAAGGATCGAGAAATAGCACGGCTTCACACTCTGCTTCATCCGTGCCAGATCAATCTATCACATTCCTGCCGGCGAGGTCGGGCTAGACGCAGCGTCGTGCAGCGTCATGTAAAGATGCAATGTGTTGACCAGCAGCTCGCAGGTCGGAAAACCACGGAGGACGGTGAGAGTGGTCGAAGCGGAAGTGGCAGCGGCTGAGCTGCAGTGGCTCTGCAATGACAGCACACCAACTGTCGATCGGCCCTGCATGCTTTGATACTCGTGTGTGGCGGTAGCTGCCGGCAATGGGTCCTTGCTGATGAACATGTCTTACACCATCTGGCACGCACAAAATTATGTGCCATGTGCTATGCAAAAATGTTGTGCTGCATCTACCATCATCTGAGACACCATGCTTAGATTCACACTCAAATACTTGGAACTGTACAATATTGCAACATCATGGCCGAGTAGAGATTTGTGTGCATCTTTTACGGTCAACAAAATGTCGCTTACCTTTTGAAAAACAAAATTAATACGATCATCATTTAAGACTTATTGAAATTAAATAAGCCACTTCAGGACTCGACAACTGTTTCGAAAGCTCATGTCTCCGTGGTGAGTTGTGACCTGTGAGTTGTGAGTTTTGAATATGAGTTTGAATTCTGAATCATGACAACCAAAAAAAGGTCGATGTAGCACTCGTGTTGCTTCATATATTGCCATTGATATATATTTATATCTTCAGCACAGTTAATACCCCGCGTTTTATGCCCTCCTTTCTGTCTGTTTTATTGCATAGCCACGTTGGTTACAGTGGCCGTTGGTTGACAGCTCCTGTGATCCGTCCAGGCAGTGTTGATGCACCGAAGATCACCATGCCGACGCTCAACCATCGTATTTCATACGCCGTTACATATAGGTTGTAACTGGGATATGAAAAAAAGAGAGAGTCAAACAGATAATTCGGGGGGCATTCTGCCCGTCCATCTTTCCATCGTAGGTATTGTGATGTTCCATATATTATTCACAGGTATCACATCAGAATTACAACCAACAGCTCAACCAAGCTTTCAAATCATTTGTGAATCTATCAGTCATTACTGTGTCGTTTCACTCCATCTAGTGTTCAGATATTTCTTTCCATTTTGTGCCAATTCAATTAATTTTTAATATTTTACTTGACTTTACAAGACCTTGTTAAAATATTTTTATAAAATAACATATTAATTTTAATGCATTGAATTACCATTTTTGACGTCTCATATTTCCACCATCCAGGTCGGTTCGCAAGCGAGACAGCCCTCTTCCAGACCAGTTCACCCTTCTTACTGTCGAGGTACTCCTATCATGATTAATCATATCCAGACTCGTCATTAGCAGAGGCTCTGCCCGGTATCCTCGGTCTTGTATCTACGACGTTGGCCAGGCCGCGTTTCTTCCTCATACACCTACGACGCTGTAATCAAGCCCCGAAGCCCAGCCTTCAAAGTCTTCATCCTGCCATGGCACACCGCGGTGAACAGCAAACAGGCACATAAAACAAATGTTTACCACCTATTCTAACAAACGCTGTCCAAGTAATTAAGCCTAGGTCCAATACGACATACAGCGGAGTGTACCATTTGCTACAACACCAATATTTAGTCTATTGCGTAACGCTTTGGCAGGGGCCAGGCTGGCCACAGGCATAGCAAGAGATACAAGGGGCTACATACAGGGACTACAGAGCCTGGTCGGGCCTGGCCTGGTTTTTTTTGGAGTCTTTTTACAGTTTTTCTGCTTGACTTTTTCAAGGAACTCACCGACTTACAGGAGTGCCCCTGGCCACTTTTACCAATAATTCGGTCAGAGCGCACCAAAGCACCATACTCCGAACGTCTTAAAAAAAGCATGCATCATTGGAGTAAGAAAGTCCTTCATATTGAACAATACTACGCCGTACGCAACAAAAAATACGGGGTTCAGCGGAATCGTGCAACCCAATAGCGTCCATCATTAAGCGAGAGGCGAAGGCCTGGAATGCTCCGAAGACATTAAAAATACTCGAGTATTAATTACTATTACTCCGTACACATACTGGCGAGGGGGCATGGGGATCAGTTTTGATTGTGTTGATTGAGTTCGAGATCGTGCCTGTGGAGGTTTTTAGTGTCACAGCTCTCAACAGGTCTTAACTAGTCGAGGTATCGTTTCTTTTGTTTACAGGTCTCTTTGCTTTGTTACTTTCTCCTTTTTTTTTCTTTCTTTTCTTCATCAACAATCAAGGTTTCTGTAAGACACATCACCGAATATGCCCATCTTGGGGCAAACGCAGCTACAGCCAAAAGCAGCCAAAGGTAACCAACAACCACCAGAGACGTCCAAAAGCAACTTCTTACAGCAACTGCCATGCAAGCCCAGCCGTTGGTGAAACAGCAAAAAGAAGGCGTTTAGCTCTCTCAGAAATTTTCAGAGAGGCAGGTGACGCAGGTGATGCAGTCCACACTGTTGTACAACGGGGCAGAGGGGACCCAACAGTGGATGTCAAAGATGTTAGAGCCTACTGAGTATGTAGTTAGAGGGAGGAGAGAGCCCAAGAAAGAGGAGAAGATACGGGGCGCGCCGGGGAGGTTCCCAGAATACTGGCAGTCCGGCGTATCCCAGGTCCAGCATGTTGGGACCGACGAACACCGCAAGGTTCCGCACATAGCCGCGGCCGCTTGCATGTCTCGCTTCGGGCAGATGTGGGATGTCTTGGGAACCTGACAACTTATTGAGACTCTTTTGGGGTCTCTTGAGAGCTTACTAGGCCATCCTGGCTTCACGATGACGCGCCTAGATTTAATTGCAAATTTTTATTTTATTTTTGAACGGCGCCGTTGGTGTAGCGCGAGATGGCCTCGTATCTGGAGCTGGAGTTAACGGGCCGAACTGGGCAACGGAGCAATGCTGCCAACCAGGCCGCTTCTCTCGGCCCTGGGCCCTTGTTCCCTTTTCCATCCAGGCTGGAAACATCCCGTAGCTGTTTTGTTAGCTTTAAGCCGAGGGCCGCCGTGGACCGTCGTCGTTTCCGCACTTGCAGAGTCCACTTTGTGCCCTTCCGCAGCTTGCCCAGTCTCCCAGTCTCCCAGTCTCTCCCAGTTTCCTTTTATTCACTATTACGAAGTATGTGTTGGATGTATGGCGGCAGGGCCACCACGTTTCTTGCCTTTCACTTGAGAGCCAAAAGGGCCCCATCTCCAGCTGGCCCTCCCCGTTTTGGCCCAGTTTTATGCCAGATAAAATTGCAGGCTAGGCGGTTTTGATGCAGCTGCATGAAGCTTTTCTGGGCATCGGAAGGGCGACGGCGAGCTAGTTTCAGCTCCAGCTGGGCTAACAAAATAGTGAGGAAAAAAGACACGAAGGAAGAGGGAGAAAACAGCCCGATCGTGAGGCGTGTGAAAAATGTGAAGTAATTGGCGAGTTGGCGTGCCGGAAGAACACAGGAGGGAAATAAGAAGCAAGTTGATAGAGGGGTGTAAATTGGTCGGAAATAGTAACACGAAAAATAGTGAAATGGTGAAGATGCTGGTGAGGCTGAAAATTGCAAACAAGAGTGAACAAGGCAGCACGAAAACACGATAGCTCGACACGATGGAAGGAAAGAAGGAATCCTTCTTGGCACTGTCTCTGATTGCATCGAACAAAAGTCCCTAGCTGGCAGGATGGTGCCTTAGAAGGAGCCGCAACGTTAAGAACGATTGGTCACAAAATTGTTTTCTTTTTCTCGTTTTCTCTTTTTGGTCTTTTCCAGTCTCTTTTTTCCCTCATCTCACCTCCCCGAGATATCTGCGGTCCCAATCAAACAAACACGATCGTCAAAAATTGACAGCAGAATGGGGGGTTGCCACGTATTAAAAATCAAACGGTCGTGTAGATCATGACAAAGTCAATATGACAAGATCAGCCAAGTTTCCCCAGAATACACATTTGTCGGCGATCGTAGTTGTGTGTGAACAGCTTTTGGCCTACTTTTCTCTACCAAAAATGCCCAAAACTTCCATCAACCCGGCCGACGGCAATTGAAAGCGGGAGCCCAGGTCCGTAGTTTGACGGCCGTCGGCGATCAGATACACATGGACGGGCAGGGGACTCGTGAGATCGAGACCAATCTGCCCTGTTGGGCGCGGGTGGTCTGGGTCAAGGACGATCGGTTTATTTTCTTGCACAGACATCCGCACTTTTAATTGCAGAGTTTAGAGACCTTTTAGAGGCCAATTGTGAAAGGGCTTCAAAGTAAATAGTCCACTTGGCCACAGCCTTGGACAGCTTTTAGTCTCTGGCAGCCTTGGGCAGAGAGACGGCGTCAAAAGGCGTTGGAAAAGTTGGAAAAAGTTGTGGGAAAAGGGGACATGCTTCGTATTTTTAGACGGGCCAAATCCGGGAATAAGACGTGAAAACGTGGAAGGGTAGAGATAGAGAGATGCCAAGGACAACATAAAGTGTCACGACGAAAAAGAAAATGAAGGAACAACAAGAAAGACACCAGCCCCCAACTGTCAACTAGACCGATCGACGATGTATCTTGGCAAGAGAGGAAGGGAGCCGGTTTCCAGAGAACAGGCGCGTGTCTGCAGACTGGAGATTAGACAAAAAAGGAAAACGAAAAACGAAAAACACGAGGCCATTTGGGTCATTGAAGCCATCGAGAAAGGAGTCGCCGACGTTGAGCGTAGCCGCACTTGTTTTTTTCTTGGATACCTCCTCCTCGAGGCTCTCACCAAACCAAATCGAGAAAAGACTGAGCAAGATACTCCAAGATTAAACAACAAATGGGTCGCGCCGTCTCTTTGTTCGGTCGTCGACCGTTCCTTTTCGTGCCCTTTTGTTCCCTTTCTGATGATTTAACTCTTCATCTGTGCCCTGGAACAGGCATAGCATTTGCGGAGATGAGATGCGAAAGATGGCTTCGATGGTGCCAATGGACTTTAATGGTCTCGATGTGATCCATGAATCCTTGGTTTCTTTTGGGGTCTTTTTGGGGTCTTTTCTGTCTTCCTTTTGTTCCTCTGCTTAACCCCTTTTCGACTTGACCTTTCACTTGTCCCTTCACGCCATAGAGGCGCGAGTATGCCGGCGGCAGAGTGGTAAAAGGGTCCAAAATGTCCAAATATGCTCCCTCCGAGAGTTCGGAGAATGAGTGACAGATCACGAAAAAGAAAGCAGACTCCCTCCTATTTCTACACATTTGCACGAAAATGAGTCTAGCGTCCCCTCTCGGACATGCAGATTTCGGCTTTTCAAGCCTATTCTGCCTCGAAATGGCATCTCGACTTGCCCAGAAAAACCGCAGGATCCCAAATTCCCATAACTCATAAATCCACTGTTCATAGTTTGTTTTCTTTCTGTCTCTTCCTCCACCGTTCATCGTTCATCGTTCATTCTGCACGCCGAAATTTCCACTTTGTGTGATGAATACTACACAGGTAGCACAGAAACTACAGGAACAATAAAACTTCAACAGAAATGCTAACCTGATACAAAGGGGGCTACTTCCTTTCCATGTGTGCTGGATCGACATTTGAAGTGAGGGAATGTCACAGAACAGTCACAAAGAAAGAAACAATGTACGAGAAATAAACAAAGCCCATGAATAGCCCCAACAAATCCAGATCGAGGCTACTTCTACGCCAGTTCGGAGGCCCCAGAGTGGATTTCTGTGATATTGGATCCCTCCAGGGCTGAAGACAACAAAGAAAGAAGGAAGCAGCGAAGTACGGAAGAAAAAATTCATCTCAATCACACTCCCTACTTTCCCCATCACATCGTATCTCATCTTGCTTATTTTTTTATGGTGGAGAGTGCATGCACTTGTTTTTCAATTGCCATTTCTTCTAGGTCATGTTAGTCTGCATGAAAGAACATTCTCGTGGTGTGCATGGAAGGGGGGAATGGTTGATGAATAGGAAAGGGGCGTGTATATGGAAGAAAAGCCAATTAATTCAATGAAGGAACGGCCGACAACAAATGGGAAAGCACACGAACACGAGGCAAGATTGACGAAAATGAACAGGACATTGTAGTGGACGACTTCCGATGCCCGAGATCCGCCAATACATAGTGAAGATGACTGTCACATAATTTTTCCTGGCCTAATGAGGCTATCAGATGCACAAACGTCTCACAAAATAGGCCTCATCACAGGCCGTTGGGTCATGGCTTTTATGAACACGAGGCCAAGAGACAACAATGTGCAAATATCATGCGTGGCTTTGAGGCTTCTGAGACATCGTAACGGCATGGCAGTCATGAAGTTAAATCAATACAAGCATATGATGAGCATCGTCAGGCACAAATATAAATAGACGAGAACAGGCTTTGTTGCACAACATTATAGCCAGCTGAAAGCCATGTGCAGGCCATGTACAACACGATGTATAATAACGGGTAGTGGCTTTACATATCTTTGTGTATGATGAGGATGGGATATAACAGTTAAGTCAGTTTTTGCTTTTCTTAAAATATAGTATCTTGAATATTTGGCTCCTTTACTGTTTATGACTTTTAGAGTCATGACGAGCAATAGTTTTTAAAATGGAATGAACTTGCTGACAATATTCAGAGGTATCTATTACATCCCGATCTCATAAATTTTCAGTAGTTTTATGTAAGTCAACAGCCCACAACTTCTGGTTCTTCTCTTATTTTCGCCACACTGACCGCCATCCCTCTTGATTCGCATCAATTTCGTCTTGCAGTGTGGATGCTGCAGTGCACTTCTGTGCCGTGTGTGCTGAAATGTGCTAAGAGTTGCAGGAGGATGGAGAGGATGTCAAGTTTGTGATCTTTGTGATATTCAAAAGAGGGAATGAAGACATCACGGACTGCACCAAAAAGGAGAAGCACGGCAGAGAGTTACACGACGATATAAAAAGTGCAATTTCTGGCAGAGCCACATTTCGTAGCCACCCTCCTCTTATATTTCCAACATCAATAAAACACAAATGTGATAAGAACTGCAGGTAAGGAGGTGAGGAGGTAAGAGGATGAATCCTAATTTTTGTCGTTTGTCTGGCTCCGATGCAATGCTGGCGTCAGGAGAATCATCTTACCATTGTCCCAGAGAAAGTGAACAAGAAAATAACCTTGAATTTAGACACTGAATTTCTTACCTTTCGAAAACCTAGACTTGCACAAAAAGGCTCAATGGACGTCGATCAATGGACACTGAGATTGGACACTGGACAGTCCAAGTGGAAAAGTACGGAGTAAGGTGGACGATGCAAATTGCCTGACATGCAGTGTTCCCCCGCCGTAGGCCATGGCAATGCGAGATACGGTGGTGTCGGCAAGCAGGTAAGCAGTCATGGTGAACAGGTCTCGCGTCCCCCCGTGGCGGATGACTCGGTGAGAGGGGCCGGAGGGCAGAAAGAGCGTGCAAGGTAAGTGGCACCATCCTCCCACTCCCCTCTTCCTTCTCTCCTCTTTTGTCTTTCGTATCGGCTCGTTGCGCAAAGGAAAGGAATACTACAACCTCCAGCGTGCCATCAAAGGATAAAGAAATCACGGCGAGAAAGCGGCAACATCCTTATCTTCCTTTCCATCTTCATCGTCTCTCCTCCCCCTCTTTCCCCTCCCTCCTTTTCCAGCCGCGGCTGCATCTCTGTGCTATCGTCCTTTGTGAGATTCAAAAGTGATGTTGCCGCCCAAAAAGGGAAGAGGGTCATCGTGGGAAAAGTTTGGGGTATTGGCCCTAACGACAAATCCTACGGCGCAGCCTTTGCCTTTTTGTCTTTTATCACTTTTTTTGTCTTCATTTTTGTCGTTCTTCTGGTCAGTTCCCCTCATCCTTCGCGGCGTTCGATGCATGTCGTATTCCGGGGAACAGATCCGACCAGGGGTGGTGTTGGGCTGTGGCTGCTGTCGTTGACGAAACGGAAAGAAGAGACAGGGAGGACAGGGCTTGACAGACCAAAAAACAAAGAAGGTGTGGACAGGGGAGAAATGCAAGCAGGGGGCAGACATGCCAGGGGAGGACCTCGAGAGCATGGGTGTGGGGCATCTGTGTTCTCAGTGGACACAGCATGCTGTGCTCCAGGTCTTCAGCGGCTTGTCTCCGAGATATCCACACCCACACACACAAGCAACACCAATTTAGCAGTGCAACGCTGTTATGTCAACGGTCGTGGGAATATGTGGGCATGTTTTGGGCGGAGAGATTCAGTCGAGACAGTTCAGTCTCGAACAGTGATTGAGAGAAAGAGAGAGTTACAGGAGGAACAGCACTAAAGCACGTTTGAAAACAACTTAATATTTTGCTGGTTTTTCGACCATTTTCGACCACTAAACCTTGAGACACGGCCTGCAAAATTTGGATCGTGTGCGGGGAAGACGCCAAGCGTGGTCTAGAGTCTTTAGTGATGTTTATTGTCTGGTTCAGCGAGGTTAGTTGTGTCTCTTTTGAATTCTCAATCTTTTCTATTTTTCTGAAATATTATTGAATTAATTCAACACAGTTTTGACCATACCCTCCTCTTTCTTTTGAATTACATTATGCCTCCTTTTGCCCTCTGACCTCACTTTGCCCCCTCTTGTTCCCGTATTCCTCTTTCTGTTTTCTGCCCAAACCCCTCTCTCCATTCGAAAGCATGCTGGGTCTCCAGTTTCGACGGCACCTCGAGGAGAGCGCACGGCCTGGTCGCCTGTCAGTTTGCCCACTAGCGCAGCGGCTCCTCTGAAGAGACCTGGCTTGCAGCTGCGGGCGTTTTTTTGTCTTGAACGAGCATTTTTAACAGGCATCCTTGAGGGACAAGCCTCGAGACAAGCTCGACAAGCGTTCAGAACCTCAGCTAGTACCTGCGCCCTCGACCTGCATCCAGAGATCATCCTGCATCCTCCAGTCCCTCTCACTGCTACCTCGTCTCTCACAATTACCGGCGTCGGAGGGATGACCAACAATGACAAAGATGCAAAGGAGATGCTGAAAGCGACGTAAACGACAGAAAAATGACAAAAAGGGACAGGAAGGGAACACAAGATGGAGACAAGTCCCCCGCGCCCAACCCCTTGCCCAAGGTTACCTTTTGCTTGTTCGCCACGTTTCACGATTTATCTTTATTGGACAATGTCCGATCGTCCCAGTGAGAAAAAGGAACAGAAAGAAGATACAAAAAGAGACAGAAGGCGAGGGTGAACGTGGGATAATGATGAGGTTGAAGGTCTGGATTACGAGACATTTACGTTGATGCTCCATTGTCAATGTCTCAAACGGTTGTCGTCGGTGCGTAAGAGGCACCGTGGCGCCAGTGTCCGTGTCTGTTCGCACCAAAACCCCTGCCAAAAATACTCCAGAACAGCCCCAACATGCTCCGCGACTGCTGTAGCCGACCCTCCACGGCGTGCTGGAAAAGGTAAGAGGGTGAGAAGGAGCTAATGGATCAGGAATTCAGACGTCTCGATCAGGACAGCCAGCAAGCGAGGGAACAAAACAGGATAGGAGCTGTAGGGAGTATCTTGGCAATGCCCCCCCTCCTCGACGTGCAACTTCGGAAACGGTTGAATGTCGTATGAGTCGGACAATAGTTGAGTGGATGTTGTGGATATCGTGGAGAACAAGGCCGTCGCGTATAAAATAAAGTCAAAGAATACGTTCAAAGGAAAGACGAAAGAAGAAGGGAAAAGGAACAAACGAGGTCATCGACGCCCCAAATGCCCCAGAAGATATTTCGGATCGTGCGGGTAAATAAAAGACTTCACACCATCTTTATTGTGTTATTGAATTCGTCTCATGTTCACCATATGAAGTAACTACTCCGTAAATCACTTCGTAAATACCAACACTGCCTACCGTATCGTCTCCTCACATCTCCTCTTCCCCTCTCTCGTTTAGCAGGTCAGCCACACCACGCTTGTCCATCCTTTGCTAGTGTCCTAGTTTCGTCACTTCGTGTGTTTTTGGCGGTGGTCTTCAACGGCCTCGTCCATTTTTGGTGACAACAAACGTGCCTGTCGTTCTGCCACTGTCTCCCGTGGTGTCTGGTCTGTCTGTCTGTGGCTTTGTGCCTGTCGACTTTGACCCAATCACTGATCGCCGGCAGACACACCCGCCGAATAAGGACTCGAGGAGATTGCCTCGCTCCCAATGCGCCGATGCGCCTAAGCAATCGTCAAACACGACGCTATCACGTTTTTGCACATATCTTGCACACCTGTGGGTGGTGTCGGCGTTTGGTGTCTTTTGGGACGGCTTGGTGTGGTGCAGGTCGACGTTTGTGGCTGTTCATTTTCTTCGTTTTCTTTGCTGTACTCCATATCCTCTTTGTAACCTCTCTGGCGCTGCCGCTGTCGTATGTTGACTTAGAAATTCGACATCGTACACTCGTATGGAATCCAGCCATGGCGAGACAGTTTGCTCGCCAAAGTGACGATGTAGACCCTGTATTTGAAAAAATTGTCCACATAACTTGATACGCAGCATGAATGACTCGCATTTGGATGTTCTTTCGACGAGGATGTTCACAACAACCTCATTGTGGCTTTGCCCTGGCACAGTCCACGTTCCATCTTGTGTTCCCACGTCCCACAACGCTCGGTTCACATGTTCGTACATATAGATGTTCGTCATTTCGTCCTGCGAGTTTGTTGGACATTCCCATTTTTTGCTGTTGTTTATTTGCAGTCGACGGTGTATTCGAAGCGGGTTTCGTCAGCATTTTTTTTTTTCGGCTTCTCCTCTTCTGCTGTACTCCTCTTTTTATCCTCTTGTCGTGCATCGTCGCGAACACCGTTGACAAACTACGACTAAACCAACGTCGACGATGCTACCTGTCGAGCTTCTTCTTTCCTGCCTGGACAAGGCCGTCGCCAAGGGTCGTTTGACAGTAGACAACCTGTGACCATGTCGTGACAAAAAGCCAGGCCTGTCCCTGGTTCCTACGCTTGCCCCCAAACGGTTGCTGCCTTTTCTGCTTTTTTATTTCTCTTTACCTTTTATCGACAGCCAACAGCGCCTCAGCAACCATTTAAACAACGCTAGACGGGGGTGCCTGACGCGATCTGCGGCATTTCAGGCACGACAAGTGAAGGGCAAAGCAGCAAAAAGAAACGAAGGAGGCACAGATAGGTAGACAGGCCATCCAAAGAGGGTAATCGAAAGCGATCTTTGCAAGGACGTTCGTCGAACAATCAAAAGAACAAATGGAATCTTATGCAGAAGCAAAGAAAGAAGCTACACGGAATACGCGATGTTGACACACCGGTACGGAGCCCATCGACACCCCACACAAAAAAACGAGACGCAGGACGCAAGGCAAACGCAGGTCGGGGAACTGAAGACCAGACGACTAGGGGCAACAAACTGAATAAACTGACCTGTCGAAAAGATTTTTGGAGGAGTGCATTGCCAACGGTCAACGATGGTAAACAAAGCTAACGGCTTCTTTCTTTTCTTCGTATATTTTATTCCTTTTGATTTTTTATTTCCTTTCTTTTAATCGGGCTGCCCCCTCTCTTCAAACACCCTCCACGATCTTCGAGCTAGCAGGGCTGTCAAGAAGCCCCTTGGCGATGGACAGTCCTGCTAGTGTAATCTTTCCTTTCCAGGGCAAGGGCCAGGCTTTGTTCGCTTCGGACCTATTGCCCAATTCTTCCCTCTCTTTCGTCAAAAATAACACACCAAAAGTCCTCCGAACCCACAGAGGAGGGCTGTTAGGATCATGCACGCCTTGAGCGTAAGTCTTGACGACGTTCCAGATCTTTGTCTGCCCATATTCAAGCAATACGCTTCGTACTAAAATTACGGATCAAAAGGTCGAGACGCTTATGATATTGCCGGCCACACAACGTATCCTGAGTAAAAGACAACACCTCGTGTGGCAAACAGCACTAAACTGGACCACAGTCAAGTTGTGTCTGGATGCGGACACAATTCGCAAAGAAGCACGCTGCTCACCATTATTTGGATGGATGTAATGCACATACTAGTCAAGGTGAGACGCATCATCGTACAGCGATCGACGACTCTATCTCCTCATATTTGGTTCTTCCACTTTTATTGCAAGCCCTATGGGCGCCTTTTCGTACTGTTTTTGGTTTGTTTATCCGCCGTTGTAACTTTTCGTGTGTATTATTGTGTACGAAGCACCACAGTAAGACGATGAACAGGAGTGATGAACAGTGGCGACGTTTGACATTGTCTCGCACTACGAAGAAACTATTTCAAAACAGAAGCAAACGCCGAGCAGAGTGGATATTAGTTCAGACAAGGACACCAGGAGAAAAGGAGAATACAAGGAGATAAAATGCCGGAAGGGAAAAAGGAGCATTCGCAAACGCGGAATGAAAATAGATCAAGTAGAAAAAAAAAAGAGAGAGAGCAAAGGAAACAACGGGGCAAGAAAATAGTGGGCATGGGCGCCTTAGTGGATAAAAGAGAGCATCGCATCAAAAGATTGTCTCTCGACAATCAAGCCTACAAGTCGCAATATTTATTTTCAATGTCAGCAATGCCCCACGCCCTTGTCCTTGTCGCGGCGGGCTGCGACGACGGCGAGCGGCGGCGGTCAGAAAATAAAACAAAAAAAGGCGGAGTCATCTTCCTTTGTTGTCAGAGCGGCCCTTTGCGGATCTGGCCGGCTGATCCCTATCACGTTATTCAAAAGGAGGGGGAAATCAAACAAAATATGACAAAGGGACTTGACCGTGATGCATCGTCGTAGCGAAGGAGGAGAGTCAAGGGCAAAAAGAGGAGAGAAGAAGTCTTTGCGTTCAACGACATTGTCCCTTGTGGCGTTGCTCCTTATCTGCACTAAGAAAACGAAGGACGCCTCCGCCCAGCACGTAACAACGGAGGACGCTAGATACTGAAGACAGTCTAGACTGACAGATTGAACTCAAAAAGAGAGGCGCAAAAAAGAGACAACCAAACAGTTATGAACTTTGGTTGCGCACATAACAAATGGCTCCGTATATTTGGTCTTTTTTTGCAGCGTTTCTCACGACAGAGGCAGGGACCAGGTACTGTTCCCAAGGGACCATTTTGAGGGGAAAGGTCCCTGGGGAAACACGGGACAGAGCAAGAAAAGACAGGGAGAGGATATTGAAGATGCGGACGAGGGGTTGGGACGGGAAGATAAGAGAAGGAGGGGGGGCAAGAATGAAGACAAAAAGATAAAGAAAACAACGGAATCGGCAGACGTTTAATCTTGAAAATGTCGTCACAAGTCCAGTTGATAACATCTTTGCCAGGAAACAACAGGTGACTGTTGGTGTAAGGCTGCGGCGCGGTGGTTTCGCAGCTTCTTGTTGGACGTTATTAGCTCTCCTAATACAGCAACAATCGGCAGAAGGAACAAAAGAGCGACCAAAAGTTGAAACGGCTGCCCATGAGCGCATGTCTCACTTTTGGAGGGGGTATTCCTCGACCAATATGACCGGCACTCTTTTGTCGTTGCCCGTTCTGTTTGAATTCTTTTCATGTCCCCGTGCATAATTTGATGATTCTTGAAATGGTAGGCTAGATGGACAGGCATAAAAATCGAGGGGGCAGGCAAGAAAATCAAAAGAAAACGGAGCATATCCAAAATCAAAAAGAAGAAAAAAACACAAAGCGTAAAGCGTAAAGACGACCCCGCGGTGTGTTGACATGCAGCTCTTCGACAGGGTCTCCATGTCTTTGGGAGATTTCACATGATGTTCATTTGAGGACGAATGATAGACAAGAAGACATCAAAAAATCGATAAAGGAGGCAAGTTATGAAGAGGCAAAGGCAGCAGAGAACAGACACTAAGAAATGTGCACCACAATGAACCAGCATGCACAAAAGCCTGGGCCAGGCTTGCGACCGGTCAAGAAGGCCATCCTACGCTGGAGGGCGTCCTTAAAACCAGCTCAAAGGGCCAGACTGCCTGCCAGACAGTCTGAACAGCTGTAGCACACCAGGACTTACACACCGCGGGCACCTTTCGTTCGCCGCGTCGACCAGGCCGGGCCAGGCCTCTTCCCTTTCTCGCCTTTTTCTTTGAGTCTGTTCTCCTCCTCCTTTGCACACCCTGGACAACTTTTCCTTCAGCGGTGTGGGGCGATGCGACTCTGCTAAGTGTCTCCATTTTTTCCTCTCTGTTTTTTGCAGTGATTTTTAGCTGCCAAAGGCCGTGCGCAAGACAATTGACGGCACGCCGCGAAAAGGTCCCCTGGTTCCCTTCCTTCCCCCATGGACGCTTGGCTCCTTTGGGAGCGTTGCATTAGGAGAAACAAACCCCACTCCCCACTTGTTTTTGTGTCTCTGTTTGCTGCTCTTTTGCTGGTCGTCTCTCTGTGTGGCTCTCTGTGGCTCTCTGTCGTTCAGCATCTCTGAGGATTCTCAATTCTCAATTCTCTGGTTCTCGCACGTTCGCTAACAAAACAAGCTTGATATAAGTTGCATTGAGGTCGTGCGCAAGTGCGGAGGAGGGCATGCGAACCAAAGAACTGTGCACAAAAAGACACTCCGAGAAGATCAAGAGAGAGAAAAAGATGGGGCAAATCATTGCCTCTTTTGCGATCAGACTTGATGATTCTTAATTGACTTTCAAGTTGCGCCGATGCCGTGTTGAAGGACACTGAACCAACCAAGGCCACTCTTCTCTGTCCCAAACCCCAAAAGACGGGATAGATGAAAAAAGAAAAAAGTGTCCTGAGAGACGAATATAGAATAAAAAGAACAGAAAAGCAGGTAACGAGAAAGAGTCTCCTCCCGCCGCATCGGGACGAGGCGAACGCCCGTCGGCAGTCCCGTCTGTTGGGTGTTGATAATAGACGAGAACACAAAAGGGGCACAAAGGCTGCGCCAAGTTGGACGGACGTCGGCAACACACACGCCGACGATGTCATCATGGTTGTGGAAGATTAAACGAGACAGAGGCAAAAGGGCAAAAAGGGCCACCCGGGCAAATAAAATTCAATAAAACAATAAAATGACAGACTAGGATAGAAAACACGAGAAAACAAGCAAACCGCAACACCGTGTACCTGCATAGCTGTCCAACAGACGTCCACGCAGACGCAGACGCAAAAGCCAGATGGTCATGCACACTGCCAGTTACAGGAACATGTTGCACTCGCGGAGGTCGACGACAAGACAAAGAAACGACCGTTGCAGCTTGGCTTGCCCTTGCGGTCTGTCCATCCCGCGCGATGCCACTGTGTGAGTGAGGGGAAAGGAACTCTCCATCTCATCCTTTGATCGTTCCCCTCTTTTGTTTTTCTTTCTTTTGATTTTGTCTATTTTTTCTTCTCCCCACAACACCACTCCATCACATCGCTGCGCGCTTTTCGTTTGCACGATCTGACACACTGCAGCCTCAAGTGCCCTTCTGTGCCGTCGTTGCTTTCGCTACAAATTCTGCGTGCAGTAGTGCCTCTTCGGCGTGGCGACACCGCTTGTGTCTCTTTCTTTTGTTTTCCTTTATTTTACATCACACAATCTTTCTGTCCCGCTGCTGCAGCTGATCTGCAGCAGAATTTTTATTCACATCTTGTCTCTTTCTCTGGAGTTTTTTTTCGTACTTTTTGTCGTTCATTTTCTTCCTTCATCATCGATGAGGTTCGACAAACAGAAACAAGGATCCAGACCAAGCTTTACCCAAAAAGGCACTGTCCAGCGCGAGCAGGGAGCTGAACGTCAGGCCAGGCCTTGTGA
Organism: Ophiostoma sp. CBS 140.51; assembly: GCA_029298735.1. NCBI lineage: Eukaryota > Fungi > Ascomycota > Sordariomycetes > Ophiostomatales > Ophiostomataceae > Ophiostoma > Ophiostoma sp. CBS 140.51. The sequence goes on from JANSLP010000285.1 coordinate 32,210, forward strand.
GGCCCTGTCAGTCTTGCTTTACCACCCCCGTTTTCTCACCTGCATCGGAGCTTTTTGCGCCTTGCCTCTTGCAGTGCCAGAGTTGGCAGAAGTGCCTAGCGAGAAAGATGCCTGCCCTCTGAACTCCTCTTCCGGGCGAATACCTCTTTTTGTTGTTCAAATTCTCATGCCCTCCACTCTCTCCCCTGTTGGTTGACTTGGTTGACCCTCTCGCATTGACACGGCGGAGGCAAAATAGAGGCCCTCAAAACGAACAATGACTTAGCGCAAGTTGCACTTTGCAACCTCAACCCTCCTCTTCAACGGCCGTTCTCCTGTTTTTATCTTGCTGGCTGGTCCCCTCTTTTCCCCCCTTCCACTCGGGGAATAGATTAGGTTCTTCTTTCCTGCTTCTCGAAGGTGTCTCTCTCTTAACAAGAAGAGAAAGAGTTGCGAGTGCACCGTAGAGGCTGAAGGCAGACGGCAATGCACAAGCGCATTGTAATACGTCGTAATTGTTCGGACGATCGTAGGGCCAGATTATGGGTGTAAGGTGCATTTTGTTGTTACGTACAGTTTGCAGTGCACATCATTGTCTTCTACAAGTATTGAATTGAATTGAATTGAATTGACGTATATATACGCAGTTTTCTTTGGCGTCTTGGCCCCCTAACATTTAGTCAATAAAGGCAGGGAAGACCTGGCCTGGGCACGCTATTTCTGTCCACGGTGGCAAACATTTATCTTTCCGCGTTGAATTGACGTGCATAACAAAGAAAGAAAATAGGGGACGGATGTCGTAATTTTGGGTTCGTTGCGAAAGCCGTCCCGCGTTTTGGATTCCGTCCTTGCCGAGACGACATCCTTTACAAGATGTAGGAGGACAGGAAAATACAAAGATTGTGGAAAATAATATCTCCACGGAATATGACTTCCCCAGATTGACACTGCATCCCGTGGCCCGTCCCATCCAGAAGGAATAAAAAAAAGTGTCGTAAGCGAGACGAACACCTCCCCAAGTATCAAAGGGTTCATGCATTCGTTTCTTACCCTTCAGATTGCTTTGCTCTTGCCCATGATAACAAACGTGTGGCCGCGTGGCCACAAGGGTCAGGACATGTTGGAACATTGGACCATTGAAATAATGGGACATGTTGACATGAATGGGGATGGCCGACCGGCGAGACCAGCCCACGCAGGCCGCGAACGCCCAAGCATAACCAAAGGAGGCAGGACAATAAGAAAATAGGGAGGCAAAAAGGAGTGGGAGCAGGAGAGGCAAGGTCTGGCCAGAGGTCAAAGAGTCAACCAGAGTTTGGTTCAGTTGCAGTCGAGGTCTGTGTTGTAAACCCCAGACGCGAAAAAAAAAATTCGTTGCCATCGTCTAAACAGTGGTAGACAAAAAAAGGTTTAATAATGAAAAAAGAAGAAAACAATACTCCGAGAATAAAAGAGAAGGAGAAAAAAAGACAAAGCGTGTTGCATTTTCTTTTCCATTTTTTATTGCAAAGTCGCCCTCTCCGTATGCACGTAAATAGAAATTACGATGGGCCAGATCCCCCAGACAATGCATAGACACGGGACACAATTATGTGAAAATGCCCCGAGTACCTGGTGTTGTTGCAATTGTCACGGCGGCACAGAAGGACGTTGGAAGAGGGAAGAGGGGAGAAGGAGGAATAGAAACCATTTATTGTCTGTTGGCCTCCCAATATGGAAAGTCAAGTCGAGAGCAAGTGAAAGCACAGACAGATAAACAGGCATAGTGGCAAGACGTTCGTCATGATGGCAAACATTTTTATGCAAGGTGCAAGCGAAGAAGCACCACTTGCATCGAGAAGAAAGCAGGAACAAAGTTATAGCCTGGCGAGATGCAAACACGAGTGAAGAGAATAGTCAAAGTGCAACATCGGCTGTCGTCAACTTGTCATCATAGCCAGCCCAACTTGGAGACAACTTGACATCGCGTGTATGGAATATCGGCAGAGAGCGAAGCCGGTGTGAGAGAAGAAACAAAGTGCAGCAGAGTTCGTCCTAGCCTTGTTCGACAGATTTTGTCTTTAATTTTTCAATGTTCAGGAAAAGAAACAGCGTAGCACTCGCCCTCCATACTATCAACCAAAGCCACTACTGCACGAACTGGCACGCCGTGGTGGAACAGGTTGCACCTCTCCATCCAGCCTCGCTCCAATTCTGAACAGAAAAGTTTCGGCGCCGTTTCAGATCCGAGTGCTGCCATTCGACAGATATTGCGACCTCCCACTCACACAACTGAAGGCGGTGTGCTCAGAAGTAACTCGGAAAATACAGCGTGTGTGGGGGCGACGGTACAGCGTGCAGAAACGTATGGCAGTGTGATCAGAAAGACGACAGGGGTATGCAGGTGGTGAAGGCACACGCTAACTGTTCTTTCTCCATGAGCGTTTACAGCGTTGTATGAGCGAACCTGGGGCAAGCACTAACACCAGAAACCCACTTCTTGAGAACGAACAGCGCAAAACAAGCCGAGTAGAAAAACTACACAAAGCGCACAAAACACTGAAAACATCATAGGCGAGAAGGCCTAGCCTCTTCCTTTCGAATGGCCACGAGAACAAAAGTGCAACTTTGCAACCTGGATGGTAGTTTGTCCCCACGACGGTGAGAGAGGACCCTTGTCAGCGGTCGCCAAAGAAGAAACTGACCGGCATGCACGTGGTGGCAGGTGGCTGTTGGGCCATATGGGGGCGGGAAATGCAGCAAAAGTGGAAATCAAATGGAAGCGGTGGAAAGACAGACTCCTTTGGACATAACGAGACAGCGGAGCCAACTCGATGTGATGCAAGACGGCTGGCCTGCTTGTCGACAGCTGCTCCGTGTTGCAGCTTGCAGGCGGGATGGCAGCGACATGCTGTAGGTGGCTGGCGGCAGACGGCATAGACGACACTCCTAGAAACATATTGCTATTGCACGGCAAGTTGCCGTTTGCGTTTGCGCACCGCTCCTCGATGTTCTGGCCGCAGTAGGTGGCCGCAGGATCTTCCCACACTCGGCCGTCCGAAAATTTGCACCCGGTCGGTGGGTGGGCGATGTGAGATGTGGGAGATTTGAGAGATATGAGCGACCTGATATGATCATGCGAGGAACGAGTGCACTTCTAAAGAGCAGGGTGTACTCCGTTGTCCACTTTGGGACAGACTTGCCGCACCAGTTGGTCCGTTTCGGTTTTTGGGGGCAGTTCCCGCCAGCACGAGGGCGGACCGCTTCCTGTCGAGCTTCGGAAGGTCCGGGCCTTTGCACAAACGGGACGAGTAAGAAGCAAGTCCACGATGCGGAGGATAAACAAAACCCAGTGTAAGTTGACTTCGTCCCTCGCTTCGTCATTGGTGTCTTTTTTGCATGCCGCTTGTGTAAGTGAAAACAAGTCCTCGCACTTGTCAAGCTCCTGCATCTGAACTCCGGAGTGTACTTATTGCTATTTTGTCCTTCTTTTTTCCTAAGCAAATGCAGTTGAGTGCATCAGCAGCGGGGAGAATTAGAAAGAAAATAATAGCACTAAACTTTTGTGCTATGCGGACCCGCGCAGAGGACATATGGAAGATAGGGATGGTCGATGGAGAGTGGAGAAGAGAAGGCGACGATTTTGACGACGGCCTGCAAGAACAGCCACCTGCTTGCTGCAAGAGCGGGAAGACGTCAGTGCTCTGCAGCACGGCCTTGCATTGCGACAGGGGTAGGTTGCATCTGGTTGGACGCTTGAGAGGGCAAAAGTGGACTGGCTAACAGATCATCAGACGTCAAAAAAGAGACAGGGTGGGAGAGTGTCATTCCGGCCTCGTTATCCTCTTTTCAAATGCCGGCGGCATCCCATTGTAGCATGTCTCCTTTTGTCTTCGTTTTTGTGTTCATCTGTTCATGTCCAAGCAATGTCTCTAAATTCTGGAAAAGAGGGGCAGGTGTGGTGTTGAGCCCGCTGGAAAGGTCGTTTTGGTACACTAATTGCTGGGAGGGTGAGGCTAAAATGAAAGGGCTGCTTGGAGCGAAACGTAAAGGGCATGGGAAAAGCGTCACAAAAGTTGCAAATCGAGAATGGCAGGTGCAGGATACCAAAGTGGCCGACAAAATTGAATAAAACAGAAAGGCGGGACAGTGAGGCGGGCGAGACAAACAGTGACCCTTGCCATCCTTGATCCCCCGCATCAACCACAAAACGATAGAGTTTGGATGAGTAAAAGTCACGAACTGGCGGAGAAGGGAGAAGGACAACACAGTGTAATGGCAACAAGGCAGACAAGAAGAGTTTGAAAGGGCAGAACATGAGTGGCTGGTGAGCGAGCAGAGCTGCAGACCTTTGCCAAGATGTCGACAGAACTGGATAGAACCAAGGAATGGAGACAAAATAAAGGCAGGCAGACAGGTCTCGACAGCTTCCCTGAAAGAAATTGCAACGCTGTGCAGCCTTCAAGAGTAGTTGCGCTCTGACAATGGTCGCCTGGCCACTCTCAATTTTTAAGCATGCTTTGATTTCTTCCGACAACAGAGACGTCGAGACGGTGACACACTCTCGACACTGCAACAAATGAGGCAATGAATATCAAGGTGAGAACCAAACTGTGATCATCAGAGGAACGGTCGCCCTCGATAAGCCGTGATTGCGCGCACGAAGCACGGGCTCGAGTGCAACAGAGGGGTTGGACAGTGGCGACGAGGACGATCATGGAAAAAATGGTTCGTAGTTCATGGCCACGTCGATGCAATCAGAGCCGTCGGTGGCGACAAAACGTGTGAACTGTGGGCCATCTTGAGAAAGTCGTGAGCTCTCGTGAGAGTGGATTTTGACGATAGGGGGAGATGACGATGGGTGGACAAAAGGGTGCTATCAAGAAGAAAGTACAAAAGTAAACAAGCGGTGCAGAACAAGCGCAAGCGCTACTGCGGTGTGATAATGAAGTTGGAGATGATGACAAGGGGCGTAAATCGTGCGTGCGTGGTGGAGGTCGAGTGAGGAGAACTGCAAAAGCGAAAAGGCGAGAAGGCGAAAAAAGGGAGGTCGAAATAAAAGAGGAGTTGGGATTTGGAGAGGCCAGAGGAAAGTGCGGCCTGCACATGGCCGAGATCGACATACAGAACTACGGAAGGAGGAAATGATAGGCAAGAACGGCCACGATGAAAATTGCAACGGCAGGAAGGACGGGAAGGGCGGCGAGGGCGGGCACCACACACTAGCTGCTACGGCCTTCTGGAAGGTGCAATGGAAGCTATGGAGCCGAAAGGCTCAAGCGTTCTTGCTCTCCTGCCTTCCTATTTGCTCGTTCTTTCCCTGGCCAAAGTTGCGCAAGGATTTGGGGAAAGGGCACCTCTGGTGCCGATCGTGCCTTCTTCTGGCAAATTTCTCGCGCGAAGCTTACTTTGGCACCAAAACGCGCGCCCGGCAGCAGGCAGGAGCAGTCAGACAGAAAGAGTCGGCGATACCACAATTGGGAAAGAGCGATGGAGTGACGATGTTGCCAAAAGGAAACAGCCACAGAGCCACAGCAAACGTGACAGCCTTGACGGGCGACCTCCTTCCCTTTTACCTGATGCCAAGCAAAATGGGAACCCCTGCAGCAACAAGTGCTCCAGAAGCGCGGCGAGCAAGTGCAGTTGTGTCTCAGTCCAGCGGCCGCGCCTTCCTCCGTTATTGACTCTGGTGCCGCATCTGACCCCATTCCGATATCTCGACTTTCATTCCGGCCATTTGGTCATTCTTCTCTCATCCCTTATGGTCTTTGCATTTCCACGTTATTTGTGCCCTATTCCCGTCTCTGAAATTGAGATGGCCGGCTCTAAGTGCGACGACTCCGTGTCTGCGGAAGAGGGGGCAGATCATTGTCCGAGCGCCGGCAGTGGCAACAGAAAAACACGGATAGAAAAGGCAAAAAATATATGCACAATCAATCTCCAAGACAATCTCGACAACGGCTAGCTGCACATTCAACGCAGTCAGGCAATCTTCGACATGCGGACTAACACAATACTAATACGCACTCGACTAACACGACGACTACTGCAATGTGATACGGTCCTGCAACGCTTGTCAGTCTGCGACTCTGCAACTCAACAACGGCACGCCTTTTGCTGCCACTTCCCGCCCCTGTGTTTCTTTTTGAGTTTTCGAGTCTCTCTGCTGTCTTCAGTTGTCTCTTTTTTCACCCTCTGTCCTCGGCGCACGGACACTCTCTCTGTGCCGTGCTGCATGCCATGGCATGGTCTGGCCGCGGGGTGAAGCTTTCTTTGCCTCGACTTTCCTTCTTTCCTTCTCTTGTGCCCTCTGATTCTTCTGCTACTCACGCATACAAGCGCCGTGGTACTCTATCCACGACAGTGCTCTTTATCCAAACTCTGTGGTAGAGGGGGCAATCAACACATCTTTCTATTTCTCCAACGGCCTGCGGGGATGGAAAATGATCGACGGGCTGCATCTCCCGTCTGCAAGTCAATCAATATTGATTTCTGTGCACTCTTGAACACTCTTTCCCTGGCATTTGTCCCTGACAACCTAAACAACTTATTGCCAACAGACGTATCTGACCAACAAAGACGGGTGAGCCGTCAAAACAAAAGAGACACTCCCAGAGATACAATACTCTGTGTGTACTTGCAGACCGCCACGGTGAAAGAAAGGAGGGTGTGCGGACCTGAAAAACCGGTCCATCGAGAAATTCAGCGAGTCCAGGGCGCTAACGTGCCGTGTCTGCATATTTCTCTCCACAAACCGAGTACAGAAGGTGCAGTAAGGTGCAGTAAGGTGCAGTAGAGTCAGTAGCAACAGCGAGCGGCCTCTGTTCTTTTCGAGACTTTTTCTGCATTGTCCTCTGCGGTCTCCCCGTCTCGCTCAGCGAGTGCAGCCCTTTCCAGTGGCTGCGTGTCTTGGCATACATTGCAAGTGGCCAAGTTAGGTGTGCTGACTTGCCGTGGTTGCAGACGCTCAAACACTGACGGGAGTGCACTCACTTATGACAGGCAGTGCTCGTCGTCTCAATATGAAAGGCAAGGGACATGCATCCCTCCTCCTCTCTGCCTTCTTGCATCGCGAGCCGTCCCTCCCTGCCACGCAGCAACAAAGAGGCAAAAGAAATGCAAAGGAAGGCATGGCAAGAAGCAGGACGGAGACAGATTTTCATGCACCCCGCCTTTTGATCCATAAAAAGAAGGCAAAAGAAGATGAAAAGCAACCAAAAAGCAAAGACGAGTGACAGAAGAAGTGGCAGAAAGGAAGGGCGCCGTCTTGACTCGTGAGGCTGGTGTTGATCGCCATTGATGTTGCTGAAAGAGCTCTACCGTGTCGTTGGGCTTGGCATCTTGTCTTCATCTGGTTCATGTAACCGAAAAATGCTTGAGCCAGCAACGAACGGAGGACCTCAGGCCCTTGGAGGCGCTGTTCAGAGGGTCCCTTTCCACCTGCTGAAAGCTTGGTTCGTGGCTGGTCTCTGGTCTCTGTTGCCCAGTGGAGAAGGGCAACTGGAAGAAAGACAGTCAATCAGCAAGAGCATCAGCAAAATGCAGCAGAAAATGGAAAGTTGACAGGGTTCAGGGTGTCCACAGAGTGGATTGCTGGGCTGGGTGAAATAGCCAGAAAAGACAGGGCCTGTTCAGCTGTCTTTGTGTCTTTGCCCACAGGGCCGACCAGGCCAAACCAAAACAAGGTTTAGTGGACGCCCCGAGTCGAGTCGCCCTCTTTTGCTGACGCCTTCAGGACCCTCAAGACCCTCAGTGACCCTCAAGTCACCATCTTTGGCTTCACTTTTCATGAGATGGCGGTGAAAACACGGCTGGCTAGCTGGTCAAGCCCTTGAAAAGACCCCGGGAAAACACCGCATCTAGACCTTCATCGACAGATCTCAGCCAGCCTTTTTTTTCTCTTGAATCTTTGTTAGTTATTGCGGCTGCGCATCTCATCACATTGTTTGCTTTTACACGCAATATTTGTCGCTGCCCCCTGTCACTTTTCAACAAAGAAAAACAGCTTGCTCCACTGAGATGCTGAACCGCAACAGAGATCCACCTTCAATTGATGTCCCTTGTCCATTCTGTCCGCATGGCGGGCCTTTCCAGGCGAAAAAGGAGGGGCTCTCCGATCGACATGTCCCGTCATTGTCTCTGCTTTTCAAGTTGAAAACGACGTTGTCGAGTGGAAAAAAAGAAGTGCCAAAGGGCCAAATGACAAAAAAAATTCAAGACATGGTAGAATGCGTAGTATCAACAATGTCGTTGTCGGGCTGGCTGCCCGGTGCCTGCAGCAACAACCTGTAAGTTGCGGGGAACTCTCATTAAAATATCCCATATAAAAGTGCATCCGACGGTGTATTACAGCACGCATGTCCATCTCCTGCCGTGTCTAATTCTCTTTTTGTCTTTTTGTCTTTTTGTCAGTCTTTGTCAGTCTTCGACGGTAGATTTTTCTCTTATAATTTTCATTTTCGTGCCGTCTTTGCAGCCGTCTGCCGCACTTGCAGGTGTCTCCAGTTTGTCTCCAGTTTCCCGTTTCTGAATCAGTTTTTACTCCTGCGTTCACCATGCCTTGTCTGTTTTTCTGTTCAGGTTTTCAGTATCCAAAAAGGGTCAACTTCTCTCCCGCCGTGCCTTCAGAAGCTTGGGCCGCCCTGCACTCTGCAAGCTGCACCCCGTATTTTCTGCTTTACCGTGCTGTACTCCGTATGCTCTTCTCCTTTGTGCCGTGCCAGGCACTTCCCGTCTGCAGGCAGTTCTTTTACAGTTTTGACTTCATTTCTCCTCTCCTTTTTTTGTCGTCGATGCCAATTTTCGTTTCCGAATATTGATCTAATTTCGTCTGGCTGATTTCCTTCTTATTTACCACGTTTTTCAATCCGATTCCGTACACACCACACTGTCTCACGTCGCTATACCCCGTGTCGCACATCGGCATTATTAAAAAGGGAAAGATTTACAACAAGTACAAGATATATGGTATGTACGACGTATACTTTTTGTTGATTATTCCGATTCCACGACAAACCAATTCCGTGATAATCAACACTGCCCCGTATTTTTGCTGTGCCGCTTTTTGTGTCTGTTGAGTGACACACGGATGGGGAAATCGCGTGAGGCTTGGCGAACTTGTCCCAGAGAGAGAAGGGACCGTTGCAACGCAATACAGACAAAAGCCAACCCTTTTTTATCAGTCTTATTTGGGCGACTCCAATTTCCGATCTTCCGGGCTGCAGACGATGGGCCATGTGGACATCGTTCAAAACGAAAAAAAAAAAAAAAAAAAAAAAAGACAAGTGAAAGAAAGAACAACTGGTGATTGGCCCCGACGGCCTGGTCATCCCCGGTAAAGCTAGTCCGGGGAAGCTGTTTGGGGAGAAA
>JANSLP010000286.1:0-41256 GCA_029298735.1 Ophiostoma sp. CBS 140.51
CAAATAGCAATTGACTCGCCTTACCTATGGCTACTTTTCCTGTTTACGAATTAAAACGGCATCGAACCGATATCTACTTCCGTGACAGGGAAGTCCTTTACCAATTAAGTTATTAATTCTTTAGTAATTAATATTAATATATCTATATTAATATTTTATCTATTAATTCTATATTAGTATATATACATATTTTGTATATTAAGTATATTTTTTATATTATATTAGGGTTTGCCGGATTCGAACCAACAATTTGATGATTAAAAGTCATATGTATTACCATTATACAAAAACCCCTATATTATATATATAACTTAAATAATATATATATATTATTGGTTATTGTTATTCCTTTTATTACGTTTATTTATTAATTATCATAAATCATCTTTTATGTCTTTATAAGTTCTTTTTTTTTGAACCCCGGACCCGGTTATTATCAGCTTCTATAGTTTCAGCACTTACAGTATCAGCTTCTATGTATAATAAATAAATTATTATAATTGTATATTATTTAAAGTTAGCTTCCTCAGTAGTATATAGCAAGATATAAAAATAATCAAACTACATCAACAAAATGTCAATAAGCAATAGAACCTTCAAATCCAACGTGATGATTTTCAGTTAAATGGTAACGAACTATTCTTCATAGTGCTACAAATATAAAAATAGTACCAATTATAACATGAAATCCATGAAATCCAGTTCCAAAAAAGAAACATGTACCATAAGCACCGTCACTTATAGTAAAAGAAGATTCATTATATTCTACACCTTGAAAGAAAGTAAAGACTATAGCCAAAATAACAGTAAATATACCTCCTAATATAGCTGCTTTTCTATTACCATTTATTAAAGCATGGTGAGAATATGTAACTGTAGATCCACTAGCTAATAGTATAACTGTATTAAGTAATGGTAATTCAAAAGGATTAACAGGTTCTATACCTAAAGGTGGTCATTGTCCCCCTAATTCAGGAGTAGGTGTTAAAGCACTATGGAAAAAAGCTCAAAAGATAGCCAAGAAAAATAATGCTTCAGATACTATAAATAATATAATACCTAAATTTAATCCTCTTTGTACAGCTAATGAATGATCACCTAAAAATGTAGCTTCACTTACAACATCACGGAATCAGAAAAACATTGAAGCTACAACTAAAAATAAACTTATATAAAAGAAATAATAAGCATTACTAAAATTATGCATACTTAATGCAGCATGTGTAGTTAAAGATAATAATGATAAACTAGTAAAAAGAGGTCAAGGAGAAGGAGATACTAGATGAAAAGGATGATCCTGAAAATTACTTCTGATTTCTTGTTTCACTTACCTTAAAAGTTATAATTAATTAAAAAGTTTTTGCGTATTTATAATAGTATGAATATACATATTACATATCCCTTCTAAAATGATTCGAACATTTAACCCCGATATTAACAGTATCATGCTCTACCCTTGAGCTACAGAAGGTGAAAATATATAATGAATTATAATTTATAGGAGACAAGAGATTCGAACTCTTAAAGCTAATATAGCTATTGAGTTTACAGCTCAACCCTTCTTGCCAATAAAGGAACTCTCCTGTATTATCATATTAAATATTACATTATTAAAACTTAATAAAAGTTTTAATAACTTATACAAATAATATGATAGTATGATAATATAAAAATATATCTTACAAAAAAAATAATCCCCCATGACAAACCCGTACAACTTCCGCTACACGAACCATATTTCGACTTAACACTAATTAGAGGTGTACATGTGAAGAAACCCGTAAAAATAAAAAAAACAAATTTTTTTATTTATAAGAACAGGAAAGCAAACTTATTGTACACACAGTTTTCAGCATGCGACGAGTGGTTAGTACCAAACCGAGACTAAATTCACCGTGACATGGTGATTCACGATTACTAGTAATTACTTATTCATGTAGTCGAGTTACAGACTACAATCCTTATCCAATTTTATTCTATTTTTGAGATTAGCTTAAATATAAATTTTTGCATCTCTTTGTCTAGAAAGATGCGGCACGTCTGTAGCCCACAATATAAAGGCCATGATGACTTGTCTTGGTCCCCGTTATTTTATTACCAAAAAATAATAAAAGCTCATTATAAAGAAAAAATTCTATAAATAAAGATGAGGTTCATGTTAATTTAATGACTTAGTCACAATTTCACAACATTAACTTAAAACAGCCGTGCAACACTTGTTATTCATAATGAAAAAATATTTATGAATTATTCAAATTGTGGTAAGGTTTTTCGTGGATAATCGAATTAAACAACATACTTCACTACTGGGGTCAGTAACGGACTAGTGATTTCAGTTCCTGCGTTGCCACATTACTCATAAGGTGAAATGCTTACACTTTCATTTATAAAAAATATAATTTAATTTATGACATTCATAATTTACTGCTAAGATTACGAGGGAAACTAATCCTCTTCATGAGTTTAGCCTACGTCCTACAACGTCAGTATTTATCCAAAAGGGTGCTTTCGCCGTAACCTGTCTTTCTTCTGGTATCAAAACATTTCATCGTTTAGATAACTCCGTAATTACTACCTTCTTTCATTATACTCTAGATAGAAATAGTTCCTATTTTAGGATATTTCTTCCGTTTAAGTACCCTTTAAACCTATTGATGATGAATAATACTAGTCTCTCACGTATTACCGCGACTGCTGGCACGTAATTAGTCAAGACATAAATATATATTGTCATTATGAATAATATATTTAGAATTTTATTCGCCAAACCCGATTTAACCTTTTCAATCTTATTTTTACCTAAAAACTAATTAAAGTTTTGAAATCATAGATAAAAAACTAGGCCATTCCTCCAAGTTGCCAGTTCCGCCGTTAGGCTATTGACTAATATTCTCCACTGCTGTACCCTGTTGTTTTGGGATTTTCTCATCCCCAATGTGGTTGATCAACCTTTTTCAGTTTCAACTAAGAGAATCCTTGGCTAGTTAAGCTATTACCTTAACAACTACCTATCTCTAACTATTACCTATTTTCTTAAGGCAGTTCCTTCCTTTGTGAATATACGGGATTTAAATCCGAACCTTAAGAGCGGGTAGATAATATAATACTCACCTGTTCACCACTTTTAATAAAATAATTTTATTAAACGTTCGATTAGCATGTGTCAAACATTTGGACAGTATTCATTCAGAGCCATCACCAAACTCATTTATTTTAATGTAATAATTTACATCACTTAAAAGTTTATATTTTAATTGTTTTTAAGGATAAATGTAAGCTATGTTCCGTTTATTTTACTAATAAGATTCTTATATCAGATTGTATTCTCGCAATATATTTTTATTATTTAATATTAAATTATTTATTAATATATTAACATTTTCTATTTATAGCTTGATATTTTTATTTTTATATATATAAATTACGTACGCATAATTATTGACTTTCCTCGTAACATATCCTTAAAATTTAAAATTTTTATTTATTAATGTAAATCTAATCCGTCTTTAATATAAGAAGAAGTTAAAACTACAAAAACTTGAGCTTGTATAAATGCTATACCTATTTCTAAACCAGCAAAAGCTATAATAAAAGATAAAGGTAATAAACCTAAAAAGAAAAATAGTATTCCTGAAGACATTATATTATAAGTAAAACCTGCTAATATATGTAGTAACATGTGTCCACTCATTATATTAGCTGCTAATCTTAAACCTAAAGAAATATTACGAGCTAAATAAGATATTAATTCTATTAATACTAATAAAGGTAATAAAGGTAAAGGACAACCAGCTGGTACTAATAAAGAAAAGAATTTTAAACCATGTTTTAAGAAACCTAAAAATGTTGCACCTAAAACTATAGTGAAACTTAAAGAAAATGTTAAAACAAAATGACTAGTTGAAGCAAAACTATAAGGTATCATTCCTATTAAATTATTAATTAATATAAAGATAAATAATGTATAAATAAATGGGAAATATATTTGACCTTTTTTAGGGTTTATTTGATTTGTAACTATACTATGTATAGTAGCATATAAAGCTTCTTGACTTACAGATCAATTATTACTTATTAATTTATTATAATTTGTACTTAATAAGTTTAAAGTTAATATTATAAAACCTGCTATTGTTAAGTAAAATCCTATGTTTGTTAAAGAAATATGTAAATTCCCTAATATAGGAGTATCTATACTTAATAAATCTCTTATTTCAAATTGAGTTAATGGGCTAAGTATTTCTAGATTTGTTGTATTAAAACTATTATTGCTTAAAGTATTCATAAGCTTCTAAGCTATATCATATGTCTTGAAAAATCCTTGTTGAATACAATTATTGTATCATTATTTATTATCAAAAAGTTTTGATATAAATGTACGTGATAAAAATAAACGTACAAATCTAGGTAATATATATTTAGATGATAGATATAGAATTATTGTAATTATAGTAAAAGTAAATACTACTTCATTTAAAAAATAAAAAGGTACTAATTGTGGCATTGTTCTTTTTTTTTTATATTAAATACTTAAATATTTATCTTAATTATTTAATTGAAAATTTTATGAATAATAAATTAAGTTTGTTACAGAATAATGTAGACCATCCAGTATAAAAGAAGGATATATACCAAAAATTACAGTAAATAATACTAAAATAAAAAGTAAGAAAAATTCTCTTTTTGTAATATCAGCTATATTTTCTAGGAAGAATTTACTAAATGTACCACCAAATGCTATTCTATTAAACATATACATTGTATAAGCAGCTGAGAATATAATAGATGAACTAGCAAATACCCCTAATAAAGGTAATCTTTCAAATACTCCGTAAAGAGACATAAATTCACCTACAAAATTTAAAGTTAAAGGAGCACCACAATTACCTAAAGATAATATAAAGAATAATATAGAAAATAATGGCATAATTTGAGCTATACCTTTATAAAAATAAATAGATCTAGTTCCAGATCTATCATATAATATACCTCCAGCACATATAAATAGACCACTTGAAACAAATCCGTGAGCTAAACCTAAAATTATACTTCCTTCTATACCTTGTATTGTATTACTAAATACTCCTATTAAATAAACTGCGGCATGAGATACAGAACTATAAGCTATTAATTCTTTAACATCTGTAGTTCTTAATGTACTAAAACTAGCATAAATTATTGTAACAACTCCTATTACATAAACAATATATGTAAAATTAATAGATGCTTTTGGTAGTATTGGTAAAATTAATCTACAAATACCATATAAACTAGTTTTTAAAACTATGGCAGCTAGTATTATACTTCCACCTAAAGGAGATTCAACGTGAGCTTTTAATAATCAATTATTTAAAAATATTGTAGGAGTTTTAACTGCAAATGATAAAAATATTCCTCCAAATAAAAATAATTGTGTAATATAATCAAAATTAGTTTTAAATAACGCATCAAAATCTGTAGTACCCATAATTGAAGACATAGCTAGTATACATAGTAATAAAAATAGAGATCCTCATAATGTATATAAAAATATATAAAAACTTGCTCTAACTTTATTACTAGATCCAAATAAACCTATTAATAAAAATAAAGGAGGTAATGTACTTTCAAAAAATACATAAAACAATAAAATATCTAAAACTAAAAAAATAGCTAATAATAATGTTTCTAATAATAACATTATTATTAAATAAGATTTTACGTTTTCTGTTATTGAATTTCAGTTAGATAATATAGCAATTGGCATTATTATTGTAGTTAATAGTACAAAATATATAGATATACCATCTACTCCTAAATAAATATCAAAAAAACTTAAATTATAATGTTCTTGTACAAATTGAAATTGATTAGTATTAGAATCAAATAATATATATACAATTAAAGATATAATTAAATTTACTATAGATGTAATTAAAGCAATATTTTTATAATATGTAGTTTTTACCACATTATTTTCATAAGAAATAGTTCCAGCAATAAAAAAAATACCTATTAAAGGTACTAATAATAAAAAAGATAGTAACATTCCTTTTTTATTTTTATAGTATATAAGTAAGCCTAAAATATTAATTTTAAATATAAAAATATACATCATATGTAAGAAATCTTATGATTATATATAAATATATTATTTATATATTAAAGTAAACTAATATTGATAGGGAATAATATAAAATTATATAAAATAGCTGGAATTAATATTATTATTGCAAATATAATAGGTAATAATACAGTTCAACAGAATCCCATTAACTGATCAAATCTAATTCTAGGGAATGAAGCTCTTACTCAAATAAATACAAATACCATCATAGAACTTTTTATTCCTAAGCTTAAACCATATAATAAACCTTCTAAAATAGGACTATTTATTATACTGTTAATTATAAAATTAGTACCTGAAATGTATAAAGTTAAATTTATTAGAGAACTACCTATAAATAAATATCCTCCTATAAATAATATACTTGTTAATATACACATTAAAACAATACTACCGTATTCTGCTAAGAAAAAGAATACAAATACAACAGCAGCGTGTTCTGTCATAAATCCACTAACTAGTTCAGATTCCATTATTAAAAATTATATTTATAAAGATATGGGTTTAAATTTATACATATCTTTATATATTAAATTATTATTTAAATACTTACTTACAGTAACTTTAGATATACCTAAATAGTTGGCTATTTCCGTATTGTTATTAAATTTCTTAATTAAATTATCATTTAAATCAAAAATACCTACACCATTTAAGTACTTACTTTTACTTTTAGAAATAGCTTTTTTAGTTGCATCGCTATGAATTTTACCATACATAGGATTTAATTCTCCTGGTTTACTTATTAACTTTAATACATCTTCACTATGAGTTTTACCATACATAGGATGATTAGTAATATCTTTAAACCGTTCTATCATCTTCTGTTTAGCTTCATCTGTATGTTTATATCCTAACATACTAGTAGCTTCAACTTTAAAATTATAAAGTGTAGAAAAATCGAAACTTCTTATATAACTCGTTTCTAAATCAGTTAAAGCTTTGTTACTTATAATTTTACTATCATAAGTAAAATATTCGTAAACCATTCAATTAAATTTTTCTAAGCCATTTTTATTAAATGCAGCTTGTAAAAGTATATTAGATTTTTTATTGTTTAAATGTTCATTCAACCTAATATATAAATCTTTTGCACTTCCTATATATTGTTTTCCATTAACTGTGTTAATAAAAGAGTAAATACCTCCTTTATCTTTCAATATATCTCTGAATGAATTAATATAAGATTTATCAGTTAAATTATACAAAACTAAAACAGGTATAGGATTAACCTCTGGAATTTCAATAAAAGAAGATTTAGAAGAATAAAATCTTTTTGTAATCTTAGGTAAACTGTTCGTAAAATATTTATTATAAGTATACAATTTTAATATAAATTAATCATCTATTTACATAAATGTTTGGACTATACCATATTTAATATAAAATATTAAATGATCACATCTAGTCTCTGGAGACTCTATTTAAAGATTAAATAGATTACCTGCTGATTTTCTTTATAATAAAAGATTTTCCAGCAATTTGTGATCTTTAATGAGGCCAAATCTAACTAGCCTCAGCTAAATCAAAAGGAGCTCTATTAGTTTCAGCCACAGAACCTATGAAAAATATTATAAATATAGGAAATAAAGGTAATATAAATCAAATAGCTCTTTGTGCTTCCATATTAACAGTTAAATTTAAACTACCTGTTAAAAAAATTACTAATAATATAGCAGAACTTAAAACTAATTCATAGCTAATTAATTGAGCAGTACTTCTTAAAGAACCTAAAAAAGCATATTTACTATTAGCACTTCAACCTGCTAATAATATACCATATGTAGCTAATGAAGATACAGCTAATAAATAAAAAATACCTAAATTAAAATCGCTAATTGCTAATCCAGGTCCGTATGGTATAACACCATATCCTAATAACGAGAATACTAAAGTTATTACTGGACCTAAAAAGAATAATACCATATTAGCTTGAGTTGGAGCTACATATTCTTTTAATAGAAGTTTTAAAGCATCTGCAAATGCTTGTAATAATCCATAATAACCTACAGCATTAGGACCTAATCTTCTTTGCATACTAGCCATTGTTTTTCTTTCAGCTACTGTTACATATGCTATAGCAAGTAAAGCAGGAACCATTACTAAAACAACTTCTATAATAGAAATTAATGTGGGAAAATATAACATTTTTAAATAAAAATTCTTTATTTTATAGTAATGATAATAATAATAGTATATTATAATCATAATAAAATAGTTTTATATTATTATTTTAGATTCGAACTAAATTAAAAATATTTTATTAATATTCTGCTTTACCATTAAGCTTATAATAATATTATAATAGAGATAAATCTATTATATCTATAAGGGATAAAAATCTTACATTATTATATATTGTTTTTAAACAAAATTATAAATCCTAAAGTGTTTATAAACTAAATTTAACAAAACGTCCCATTTACATTAGATTATATCACACAAAATCTAGATTGTAAAGGAAGACTTACAAATGCATGAGGTTTAGGTGGACTAGTTAAAGCTCATTCTAAACTAGGGTAATTTCTATTTAATAATGCTTGTAAAGCATCAGTAAAATATTGAGGCATTAATCAAGGGAATCTTCCTACAGGATTGTTATCTATTAATTGTTTGTAAACAATGTATAAGAATAAACCTGAAGCTATTACACTAACTATAGAACCAAAACTACTAACTAAATTTCAACCTGCAAAAGCGTCAGGGTAATCACTTATTCTACGTGGCATTCCTTGTAAACCTAAGAAATGTTGAGGGAAGAATGTTAAATTAACCCCTATAAATAATAATCAGAAATGAACTTTAGATAATAATATGTTATAACTTAAACCTAATATTTTAGGTATTCAGAAATATCATCCACTAAATAATGCAAATACAGCTCCCATACTTAATACATAATGGAAGTGAGCAACAACGTAATAAGTATCGTGGAAAGCTGTATCTAAAGCAGCATTAGCTAAAAGAACCCCACTTAATCCTCCAATTGTGAACATAAATACAAAACCTAAAGCAAATAGCATAGAAGGAGTTAATTTAATAGAACCACCATAGCAAGTAGCTAATCATGAGAATATTTTAATACCTGTAGGAACAGCTATAATTAATGTAGCAGCTGTAAAATAAGCTCTTGTATCTACATCTAAACCTACTGTATACATGTGATGACTTCAAACTATGAATCCTAATATACCTATAGACATCATAGCGTATACCATACCTATATATCCAAATACTGATTTATTAGAATTTGCAGAAATAGTTGTACTAATTATTCCGAAACCAGGGATAATTAAAATGTAACGAATGTTTTGATTAATAAAATAGTCTAATAAGATCTATTAAAATTAATACTCAAGAACTTACATTCTTGTTAGGACTCTATCTTATACTGAATATCTATTCATTGAATTTTTCAAATTTTTTATTTTTTCTATTCCTGTTTCTGTTAAATGATCTTTATTTTGTACTATTATATATGCTTTTCTTCATTTTAAATAATTAATATGTTTACTAGATTGCAAATGAAATCTATCAAAATAATTTATTACTTTTTTAGCTGAACCAAAACTAGTTGATCCATAATAATAAGTATCTTGACTGTCACGATAACCTATGTTACCTCCAAACACATCTTTAATTGATAATAATATATTATTATCTTTTTGATCTATTTGAAAGTTTAATCTAATTTCTGATTTAAGTCTATTATCTCTATTAATAATTTTAATTTGAAAACTAGCATCTGCATCAGAAAATCCTGCTATTCAGTGATTATTAAAGTCATTAGAATCATTAATTTTAAATTCTAATTTTTCTTCTGAATACTTAGGATTAGATAAAATATTATTAATAACTTGATTAAATTTATTAACAGTTCTTAATTTACCATTAATTAGATTTATTGTTTTAATTATACCTTCTTTATTAGATATAATATATAAATAGGCATTTTTATCTTTAACTTTATTTACATGACCAAAACCTATTATTTCTTTAATATAATAAGCTAATTTAATATCTGGAGAACTAAATACAATAACCAATTGTTGTTTAGAGCTAAAATGTCCATCTCCATCTATTAAACCTGCTAAATAATGTCCAAATTGTTGATCATTTAATGGTTTTAAGTGCACAGGAACATGAATAGATATATTTTTTATATTTTCAGTATTATCGCGTATAGTCTCTGAGGTTCCATTTTTAAATTTAAAAATGTTACCTGCTGATTGGCTTCATTGTTTTAACTTTTTTACTATATCAATAAAGAGGGAGTATTTAAAACTAGATAGCGAAGCTTTTCCAGCATATAGCGATATTAAGAGGCTTACAAATTTAACCTCTGGATGACCGAAGAATCAGAATAAATGTTGGAATAATATAGGATCTCCACCTCCAGCTGTTTCAAAGAAAGATGTATTAAAATTTCTATCTGTTAAAACCATAGTAATTCCACCAGCTAAAACAGGTAAAGATAATAATAATAAAACAGCTGTTATAACAACAGCTCATCCAAATAAAGATAATTTGTGTAATTTAATACCAGGTGTTCTCATATTAACTACTGTAGTTATAAAATTAATTGCACCTAATAAACTACTTACTCCTGATAAATGTAAAGCAAATATAGCTAAATCTACACTAGGACCACTATGACTTTGTATTCCAGATAATGGAGGGTAGATAGTTCAACCTGTACCTGCTCCACCTTCTATACAAGCTGAAAATACTAATAATATTAAGCTAGGTGGTAATAATCAGAAACTTATATTATTTAATCTAGGGAATGCCATATCAGGCCCACCTACTAATAAAGGTAATAGAAAATTACCAAATCCACCTATTAATGCAGGCATAACCATAAAGAAAATCATTAAAATAGCGTGAGCTGTAATTATACTATTATATAATTGATTGTCAGCTATATATTGAATACCTGGTCCACTAAGCTCCATTCTTATTAATACAGAAAAAGCTGTTCCTAATAAACCTGAAAATAATGCAAATATTAAGTAAAGAGTTCCTATATCTTTAGCATTTGTAGAAAGGAATCATCTTTCTATTGACATAGAGATAGAAGAATTTAAAATATAATTTTTAAAAGTATTGATGGTAATATAAATATTTAACTAAATAGTATTAAATTTTGAAATTAAAAATTGTAGAATGAAAACTCTTATTCTAGATTCGAACTAGAATCTTGATATTAGAAGTATCTTGCTCTACCATTAAGCTAATAAGAATTATATATTTTGATTAATATTTATTTTAATATCATTTAAAATTATGGAGGAATTGAACCTCATACTTTAGATTTGCAATCTAAGTGTAAACCGTCTACATCATAATTTTGTTAAATACTTATTCCAAAATAAGTATGTAATTTTGTAACTTTAAATTAAAAGTATTTATCGTACTAAATATCTTTAATTTAAAATAATGGTGCCATTGTATTATAATAATTTTGAATTATTTCTGTATATAATTTACACCTCAATTAATTTTTTTATTATAGTTATTCATCATCATATTTTTTTATTTTTGTACTGAAAGATCTGTAAGGCTATTTTCTAGAACACTAACTATAGGTAGTATTATTAAAAAATAACTAAAATATGCCACAGCATAAATTTGTCCCATTAAAATAAAAGGATCTTCTACGTGAACTGAACCTAAACGACCTAATGTTATAAAGACTACTCCAAATAAGTAGAAAACTAACTTGCTTAGTGGTCTAAACTGGAAACCTCTTGATCTACCTAGATCAGTAAAAGGTAAAGTAAGTAATACTAATATAGCAGCAAACATTGTTATAACTCCTAATAATTTATTAGGAATAGATCTTAATATAGCATAAAAAGGTAATAAATATCATTCAGGAACAATAGCAGCAGGTGTTTGCATAGGATTTGCCATTATATAATTATCACTGTCTCCTAGAGCATTAGGCATAAAGAAAACAAAGAAACTTAAAACAAATATAAAAAGAAATATAGTAATTAAATCTTTAAATAAGTAATAAGGAGCAAAAGGTACTCTATCAAAAGTACCTGCAACACCTAAAGGATTACCTGATCCAGCTGTATCGTGAAGTGCAATTAAATGCATTAAAACTAAAGCTGCTAAAACAAAAGGTAATACAAAATGCAATGAAAAGAATCTATTTAAAGTAGCGTTATTTACACTAAAACCTCCTCAAATAAACTCAACAATATCTTGTCCAATTCATGGTATAGCACTTATAAGGTTAGTAATAACTGTAGCACCTCATAAAGACATTTGACCATATGGTAAAACATAACCCAGGAATCCTATAGCTATCATAAGTATAAATATTATTACTCCTATAGTTCAAGTTAATGTTCTTGGTGCTCTATAAGATCCATAATAAATACCTCTAGCTATATGTAAATAAACTAAAAAAAAGAAAGCTGATGCAGTATTACTATGTAAATAACGAACTAATCATCCATTATTTACATCTCTCATAATATGTTCTACTGAATTAAAAGCTTCTAATATACTAGGGCTATAATGCATAGCTAATGTAACACCTGTTATAATTTGTATTCCTAAACATACTGCTAACAATGAACCAAAATTTCACAAATAACTGATATTACTAGGTTGTGAAGCGTCTATAAGATAAGAATTTACTAGTTTTAAAAGGGTGTGGTTCTTAACCGATCTCATTAAATTTATTCATTGTTTGTTTTCTTTACCATAATAATCGTTTTTTAAATATTATCTCCCCTAGTATTTAGTAAATTTTATCTAACGTGATAGTGTTTAAATAATAATTAATATTAACGCTTATAATTAAAAGGATAAAGTAATATTAATAATAAAATTAATGTTATTAAAATTGAAATATTTCCTACAAATAATGTAACTATATTATAAGTAATAAATCCAACTAAAATAAATAAAGCATAGTTAGTTACTATCCCTTGATTTAAATAAGATATATTTTTACTTACTTTAATTAAACCAGTTTCAAGTCCATATGGCCCTAATAGTTCTATACTTCCTTTATCTAATATTTTAACAGTTTGACCTCCTAAATTTAAAACTAAATTTGTAATATATTTATTGTAAAAGAATTCAACCAAAAATCTTTGATTAAAAAATCCAAAAATAGTTTTACCTATTATAGATAACTTAAAATTAACTACAAGTTCAGATAAGAACTCTGATAATACTATAGCTATAATACTAAAAGATACAGTAAAAACAAAAGGTAATAATTTTCAATAAGTAGAAACACCAAATTCTGTATTTATCATTATTTCAGAATTAGGGTGAATAAATATACTATTATCTAAAAAAAATCCTGAACCTAAACCAATAAAAATATCTTTAGTTATAAATCCAAAAAATATAGAAAATAAGGCTAATATAACTAAAGGTAAACTCATAAATATATCGCTTTCATGTGCATGTTTATAATTTATTAAAGGTCCATTAGGATTAGTTAAGAAAGTTAAATAAAGAACTTTAACTGAATATAAAGTAGTAAATATAGCACCTATTACAGCTATAATATATACAGTAATACTACTAAAACAATATTGTCCGTAGGCAGATTCTAATATAAAATCTTTACTATAAAATCCAGTCATAAAAGGGAAAGCTACTAAACTTAAACTTGCTATTAGTATAACAGAATAACTTAAAGGTAAGAAAGATATTAATCCTCCATATTTTCTAAAATCTTGATTATCAGCCATTGCGTGTATAACTGCTCCTGCCCCTAAGAATAATAATCCTTTATAAAAGGCATGATTAACTAAATGGAATAATGCAACATTATAAGAAGATAAACCTACAGCTATAACCATCATACCTAATTGAGACATAGTAGAATAAGCTATAACTTTTTTTATATCTTGTTGAAAAAACCCTACAAGAGAACTAAATACAGTAGTTATAGCTCCTAATCATAAACATAATAATAATATAGTTGAACTATATTCTATTAATGGAGAAGAACGCATTAATAAATATACACCTGCAGTAACCATTGTAGCGGCGTGAATTAAAGCCGAAACTGGAGTAGGACCCTCCATAGCCATAGGTAATCATACGTGAAGACCCACTTGAGAACTTTTAGCCATAGCACCTATTAATAAACATATTCCTATTATTATTATTATATTTTCATTAACATAAGGTGCTAATGAAAAAACAGTACTGTAATCTAAATTACCTAAAGATCATAATATTGCAAACATTCCAACTGTTAAAAAACAATCACCGACTCTATTAGTTAAAAAAGCAGACATAGAACTTTGATTTGCTGCTATTCTAGTAAATCAAAAACTTACTAAAAGATAAGAACAAACTCCAACACCTTCTCATCCTACAAACATTAATAAATAGTTATTACCTGTTACTAATATTATCATCATAAATGTGAATAAACTTAAATAACTAAAAAATCTTTGATTATGAGGATCTCCGTCCATATAACCTATAGAATATAGATGAACTAAAGAACTAATAATTAACACAGGAATTAACATAGATACAGTTAAACTATCAAATTGAAATCCTCATATAATATTAAATCATTCACTATCTATTCATCTAAATAAATTAATTGATAAAACAATATTATTAAAACCTACTTCAAAAAAAGTTATAATTGCTAAAATAGTAGTAATTATAATACTTGTACATGTTATAATTTGTGCTCCACGTACTCCAACTTTTCTACCAAAAAAGCCAGAAACTATAGATCCTAATAAGGGTAAGGTAATAATACTTAAATACATTATTTATATCCTATTGCAATGCTTCCTCTTAATCTATAGAAGGCTACTAAAATACCTAAACCTATTGCAGATTCGGCTCCAGCTACAATTATGATATAAACTGCGTAAGTTTGACCTATAATATCATCAATATTAAGTGAACTTATCAATATTAAGAATGTTATAGATAAAAGCATTATTTCTATCGAAATAAGCATTAATATAATATTTTTTCTATTTAAAACAAATCCTAAAATACCTATTAAAAAAATTATTAAAGTTATATTCATACAAGAACAAAAAAGTTACCTCATTATTTTTTTATAACATATCTCAACTTAAGAAGAGAAAATAAGATGTGTAAGAGACTTGAACTCAAAATCTTAGTAACCGTACTACTATGCTTTACCAATTAAGCTAACACACCTATTAATATAATTATTTTTATAAAATTATATTAATTATATATACATGTATATATTAAATTATTGTTCTTCAAGTCATGTTAAGAATTTTTCTAAAGAAACTGATTCAATAACAATAGGCATAGAACTATGTAATATTCCACATATTTCAGAACATTGTCCATAAAATACTCCTTCTCTGTTAACAAATACAGATACTTGATTTAATCTACCTGGATAAGCATCACATTTTATACCTAAAGAACCACAAGAGAAAGAATGTATAACATCACCTGATGTTATAATAAATCTAATATGTGTTAATTCTGGTATTATTACTCTATTATCCACTTCTAACATTCTTAAACTTCCTTCTTCTAAGTCTGAATCTGGTATTATATATGAATCAAATTCTATAAATTCTTCACTAGAATCTAAGAAATCAGGATATTGGTAACTTCAATATCATTGATGTCCTTCAGCTAAAATAGACATTGAGGGATCACTAACTTCATCCATTAAATATAATAATTTAAAAGAAGGGAAAGCAATTAAAATTAATATAACAGCAGGAGTTATAGTTCAAATTAATTCTATTAATGTACCGTGATTTAAATATTTATGTGATATAGGTGAAACGTTCATAGAAAAATTTCTTATAATAGATAATAATATTCATCCTACAGCAAATAATATTATTACTAAATAATACATAATATTATCATGTAATTCTACTAATCCTTCCATTTGAGGAGTTGCGCTATCTTGGAAATAAATTCCTCAAGCTTCAGGTGCATCTAATTTAATAATTAAATTATTTAAAAATAAATTCATATTTTTATAAAATAAATTTTATCTATATTTACAACTTAATATATATTTTTGTAGTATATAGAATTAAAAAATAACATTAAGTATAGATTAACATTAATCATTAAACTATACATTTTTTTTAATAAAACCATACGTATTTATTTAGTTAAAAATTTCGTCCATATTTTTTAAATTAAAAATTTTAATTTAAAAATCCCTTTAAGTGACTTGAACACTTATCTTAATATATACATATACTCTGTTTTACATTAAACTATCAGGGTTATTTAATGATAAAATATCATTAATAATTAATATAATTTATCAATATTATTTTAAAGTTAGAATTTTTATTTACTCATGTACTTAGTTTAAATTCTTAATAAATTTAACCTTACTTTTCCTTGAGATAAATATTAATCATATAAATCTGAAATTATATAGATCTAACTGCATTATTTCTAAGCTCTATAAGTCTATCAATTATATTAGAATATCTATTAAATTCAGCTAAAAGACCTCTAGTTTCCGCTAAGAAATCTACAATATTCTCATCAGCAAATGATGATGTAAAATTTTGGTGCACCTGCTCTAGTACTCTAGGTATACGTAACATAGTCTCTAAATTACCTCTAAATTCAATAAGTGTAGAAATTTGATTATTAATTGAATCAGGTGCTCCAGCAGTACTAATATTATCTGGTACCTGAAGATATACTTCATATGCTTGTAAATTGTTTTCTAATATATCATTGGCATTTTGTATATTTGTGATAACGTCATACATATGAGGTGTTACAACTAAAAGGTCATGAGACTGACGTATAGGATTTGTTATATCTGACAATAATGAAATGGCATCCGTCGTACTTTCAATTAAGCCATTTGTAGCAGCCTCCAGCGCAGGAGCACTTTCAATAAAACCAGGAAAATCAAATATTGCAGTGGCCACACCTCCAATTATAGCAAAAAACACCATAAATTCACTCACCGGTAAACTAGAATCTATAGCTTGTAATTCTTGCAGAATATCACCTATTGGTGCTAATACTCTGACCACATCTTTAAAATAAAAATAGTTGAATTAGGCAACGTATAATAATAGGAAGGCCATCATCAGAGCGAATAATCCTGTGGCTTCTGAGAAAGCAAATCCTAAAATTGCGTATGAGAATAATTGACCTCTTAATGATGGATTTCTTGCAACACCTAAAATTAAAGCCCCAAAAACTACTCCAATTCCAACTCCAGCTCCTATTAAACCTGTAGTAGCTAATCCTGTTCCTATTATTTTTGCAACTTGTATCACTTTATTAATATTGGTCTAATGATATCCTACTTGGATGAATACTGATACTGATGAATATTTATTTAATATTAATTAATAACCAAATACCCTATATTATTAGGATATTACAAATAAACTTTATTATTCGGATTCTTTGTATATTATTTATGATAATATACTTAATATAAGATATTAATTTAAATTATGTATTATTATTTTATAACGTGAATATTTTTATATTTTTTGTATTAGTTTTAATTATAGATTGTCTACTATCTATTTTTAAAGCATTTTTACCTAATTCATAAACAAAACCTATTGTAACAATTGTTGTAAAACCTAACATTATAATTAATCCATATAAATCATTAGTATAACTACTAACACCAAAAGGAAATATTAATAATATTTCTAAATCTAAAAGAAGAAATATAAGTGCGTATATAAAAAATTTAATAGTAAATTGACTTCTATTTTGACCTAAAAAACTATGAAATCCACATTCAAAAATAGAATATTTTTCTTGATAAGGATTATGAGGTGCAAATACTAAATTAATAACTAAAAAAAGAGCTGCTATAATAAGTACTAATATAAATAATATACTTAAACTAGACATTTAATAATTAAATAAAAATTGTACCAATATGGTACTCATACTTAATCATTCTTTATTTACAAATATAAATAATAATATAATTAATGTTATTACAGATATTGTAATAGCTATTGGACTAGATATTGCAATATTATTATATTTAAAAGTAATAGATTTAATTAAAATATTTTGTTTGTTATATATATTACCATTAAAACTTAAATTATTTAATAATGGATTTACTTTATATTGAGGTGAATAAAAGAAAATTTCTTTTATAATATTTAAATAATATACAGCACCAATTACACTTGTTAATATTGCAATTAAAGATAAGAATATATAACCATTATCTAAAGCAGCACTTAATACCATCTGTTTAGCAAAGAACCCTACAAGAGGAGGTATACCTGCAAAAGAGAATATAGTAATAACTAAACTTAAAGATAAAGCAGGATTTATATAAAAATAACCTTTTAATTGACTAATTAATTGTATAGGTGAATTATCTTTATCTAATAATTCTTTGTATTCTTTATTATCATTAATATAATAATATAAAGAAAATCCTATAGCTATTAATATTAAGAAAGCATTTAAATTACTAATAGAGTATTGCATTAGATAAAAAATAAAAGCTTGAGTAGATTCTACACTAGATATACTTAAAGCTAATAAAATAAATCCTACGTGAGAAATAGTACTATAAGCAAATAATCTTTTTATTCTAAATTGAGTTAAACCTACTACAGTTCCTATTATCATTGATAATAAAGAACTAATTAATAAACCATATGTTCAATTAAAATCTGAAAAATAATTTCTAGTATAAAATACTATTTCTAGTAAAAATACAAATATTGAAATTTTAGCTATTATAGCTACAAATGTAGTAACTATTGTAGGTATAGCATCATAAACGTCAGGAGATCAAAAATGAAAAGGGGCAGCACTTACTTTAAATAAAAATCCTATACTAAATATAAGTAAAGCAAAATTTATATAAAAAGGTTTATATCATAAATCTGTACTATCACTAATACTAGTTATAGCATATAAAGCATCTAAATTAGTAGTACCTGAATTAGCATATAATAAACTTGTACCTAATAGTATAAAACATGAACTTAAACCTCCTAATAAAAAATACATTAAACCACCTGTAGTAGATAATTCTGAATTTCTATATATAGTACTTAATAAATATAAACCATAACTTTGTAATTCTATAGAAAGAAATACAGATATTAAATCGCTAGTTGAAATTAAAAAAACAGCTCCAGTAATTATAAATAATAATATTAAAGGATATTCTATAATTCTTAAATGTTCTCCCATTTTATTAATAATTTTAGTTCTATAAAATACTAAATTATTAAATAATAATTGTGTTAATGAAGAATGTTCAGATACCCAAACCTTTCTTGGATAAAAACTAGTTAATTGTAATATTAATATACTAATTAAAAATATAAAAATATCAAAAATTTGTGTAATACTAGTAATATTAAGTAAACCTCCGTGTAAACTTATACCTTTACCTATAATAAATATAGTTATTGTACTATGTAATATAGAATAAACTAAAGCAATTATAGCTACTCTATTAAAAAGTATAGATATGTCTCGTCGTATAGTAACGGCATTAGAAAGTAATAAAGATAATATTGAAATTAAAAGCATTTTTTTTATTAAATAGACATATTTAACTGTGTCTAGCCTGAAAGGTGAATCGAACACCTATCATTATCGTATGAGAATAAGGTTTTACCGTTAAACTATTCAAGCTTATAAGATGTATATCTTTTTAACTTTTAGATTAAAAAAAGGGTATATATTTGGACTCGAACCAAAAACCACTTGATCCACACTCAAGCGCTCTACCTATTAAGCTATATTTACCTAAATAAAACCATTTTATTATGTTGGAGCGATTCGAACACTCAATAGTAAATACCAAAAATTTATGACTTACCCATTAGTCCACAACATAAACCATTATTTTATGCCCAAGACAAGATTCGAACTTGCAACCTAAACAACTTCAACGTTCCGCTCTACCATTGAGCTACTTGAGCTATATGAATATCGAACCCACACTTCCCTTATGTATCCAGGATATCTCTACTATCCCTTAAGATCATGGCCTTTTTTTATTATTTATGACTAATAATATTAACGTATTTTATTATATACTTTTCTATTGTATATAATAGAATTTTATATAATAACCAAAATTAAACTCTAAAATTACTAAGTATCTATTAACTATTTCTAAACTATTTCATTCTTTTTAAGTTAACGTATTAAACATATAGATGACAAGATTTGAACTTGTATGGTATTTAAACCATTCTGGCCTAAACAGAACCTGTCTACCAATTTCAGCACACCTATTGAAAATTTTATCTAAATAAACCATCATTTTATGCCCAAGACAAGATTCGAACTTACAACCTAAACAACTTCAACGTTCCGCTCTACCATTGAGCTACTTGGGCTATCGGGCAGACAAGGACTAGGCTAGATTACCTTGTAACCTCTTGTTTTCTACAAGCCATTTACCATTAAAAATACTACCCTATACAACTAATCGGAATTGAACCGATATACTTCAGGTGGAAACTGATTATTTTACCATTAAATCATAGTTGCTATTAAATTTGTTTTAATAATTTTTAATTATTATTTTTAATTTTTTTTTTATCTTTTTTATCTAAAAATTAGTATAATAGATGACTATTTTTTTTTTTAAGATGGAGCTAGCAGGAATCGAACCCGCGCTTTCCAAGCGCAATTTGGACGTGCTACCGCTGCACTATAGCCCCTCTTTTTATCAATTAATATTATAAATGTATTTTATTATATACTTTTATATTATATATATAATACTTATCCAAGGAACGACTCGAACGTTCACGGCTATTAACCAACAAAACTTAAGCTTGCACTGTCTACCATTCCAGCACTCGGATTATAAATTAAAGTGAATAAAGGATTTGCACCTATTTCAAGTGGTTATGAGCCACTTATGTTTACTATTACACTAGTTCGCCTGCTAAGGCCAGAGTGACTCGAACACTCATAAGTACTGTTATGAGCAGTATACTCTACCAATTGAGCTATAGCCTCTAGATTTTAGACTAGACAGGATTCGAACCCGCGATATTAGCATTGAAAAAGCTATGACTTATCCACTTGTCTACTAGTCCTTAAAACTAAAATATTACTATAACTAAAGCGAATGAAGGACTTGCACCAACTTCAAGTGGTCATGAGCCACTTATGTTTACTATTACACTAGTTCGCTAGATTATCTTTTTTTTATAGAAAAATTATTATATTAATTTTTTATAGCATAAATAATGTTTTATGTAAAACCATTATCTTAAATTACATATGTATATATTTATATAAATATATTATTCATATTTATAATTTTATATACTATATTTACTACAAGGTCTACAAAAAACCGGGAAAAAATATATTTATTTAATAAAAAAAAAAATAGTATTAACTTAGGCCTAAGCCCAGTACAAGTATCGCACTTGTGTCTACTGATTACAAAACAATTGCATTTCTTTTATGCTAACCAGGCAAAAAACAAAATATAAGATACGGGTAAATATTCAGTTATTTATACTAATTAGTACTTAGTATCTTAATATATTAATATACTAATATCTCTGAATTAATACAAACTAAGCCTATTACGTAATATTATTTTACGTATATTTAAGAAATATCTTAAGGTGAGCTTCGTACTTATATGCTTTCAGTACTTATCTCTGGCCAACTTAGCTTTTCTGCCATGCCTATGCTATACATTTACCTAAGTGAAAGTAACATCCCTGTATAATAATTATACCTAAATTAATATCTGGGCACATAAACAACAGATAAACCAGAGGTTAACAAAACCACTATCTTCTTTCGAAGCTAGGGCGTCGCCCAGGTTCCTTTCGTACAAGGTTAATCCTTATTATATTCTAATTCCCTCTAGAAGATAGAAACCATACTGTCTCACGACGTATTTAACCCAGCTCATGTAACTTTTTAATCGACGAACAGTCGTACCCTACATAGTTTCTGCATCCATGAGGATAAGTTAAGCCGACATCGAGGTGCCAAACCGCGCACTCATTTTGCACACTCTTGCGCAAATTAGCCTGTTCAACTTGTTATCATAAAATTTTATTTCCATTTTTCACAAAATGGTTCAGACTATTTCTTCATTTTTTTTATTTTTTTTTATTAAGTCTTATTCTTTTCCACTAATTCAACCTTTTACTGCAAAGGCTCCAACACGACGTTTAGATATATCCATTGAATAATCTAAGTTAGGTCGAATAACTCCTCTGTAAATAAAAGGTGAATACTTTTGATTTTTAAAAACTCCTTTTAAATTTAAACTAGATAATGCTCTATCAGCTCTATAACGTTTAGTTAATCTACCTTTTAATTTTAATCTTATACCTCCTAATCTTTTAAATTCAATAGATTTAAATATAGCTACTTCATTATTAAAATTTTCAAAAGTATTATATAAATTTTTTATAGTTTTATTTAAACCAACTGTATTTAAAGTGTTTTTAATATTTATATTTTTATATTTAGATTTGATTCTAAAGTGTAAGTTACTATTAGAATTTTTATTTATAGCTCTAATTCTAATTAATCTCACTAATTCATATATTTCTCCTGATTTTGCTATATTTTGGATATTTTTAAAAATAAATTTCGTTATTCTAAAAATATTAGCATTTCTAGGTACTAATTTTCTTCTTAAAATATCTGTAAGTATACTTGAATTATGTTGAAATTCTTTTAAACTAATAATATTAAATTCTACTTTTTTTTTATAAAATTTACTTAATAATTTACTTAATTTATATAATAATATATCTTTAAATTTTGAACTATTAATATCAAATCTTAATTTAACTCTTTTTATATAAATCAATTCTTTATTAATTTTTTTTATTAAATTTTTATCTAAAGTACCTTGATTATAAAAAAAATTGTTTCAAATTTTTTTTAAAGGTCTTATTAATTTTTTTAACTTTATTTTTAAAATAATTCTTTCTCTATTAAAAACATAAACAGTAATTATAACTTTAGAGCTTGTATGTTTTAGTTCAGCTTTACTAACAAATATCTTATTAAAAGATAAATATTTTTTTTTAGCTAATATCATTTTTGATTTAATATTTTTAGAATTTAAATATAATTCAAAATAATTTCTTAATAATTTGTTTATATTTATATCATAAACAGGTATATTTTTAATATAATTAGAATTGAAATAATAAATATTATTACTTCATTCTTTAGATTCAGAAGGAAGAAATTTTACTGTTTCTTTCAATTTATAAACATTTTTAGGTTTAAGTGCTGCTAATTTATATGTATTATTAATATATTTAGTAAATATATTACTTTTATTAAGATTCAAGGTATTTTTTAATTCTATATTGTTTTTATTCACTTTTTAATTTACTAATATTAAAACTAACTTATTTTATAAAAAAAAATGTTGGGTATTAAAAAGGGATTATTGTTGTATAACTCACCTTTAGTCGTTGAACAATTTTATTTTTAATCTAAAAATAAACTTTGCTTCAAATTTACTTTTAAAAGTAATTCTTGAAATTAACCCAATATTATCTCAATTATTTAGAATTTATATCTAAATATTGAAGGACTAACATCCCTAGCGTAGCTTTTCCAATAACCCAAGACCTTTCCTTATTGTGTATGCTTGTGATCCAATGCCCCGCTTACGCGACTGTAAGATTTGTTGTGTATCAAACAGTAAAGCAAGATTAAACCATTTAGCTTCGTAAGTATTAAACATGATTATTAATAATTATAAATTATAATAACTAATAAAGATATTATTTATTTACTAATATCTTTTTACTACAACTAATTTCTCAATAGCGAAAATCTTACCTGATTATCATGTATCTTTTTACACGACATATAAAGGATTAAATATAACAAAGTTAAAATAATAACAAACAATAAAAAATAAAATTAACTTATATAAATATAAGGTATATTTTTAGATACACCCTTTTACTCTTTAAGGGGTCTGTGTCCCACATAAACTGTCTTCTAACCACTGTTCCCTTTTTAAAGGTCTATAATATAACACACAAATAAAGGCATTTCATTGTTATTTAATCAATACACCTTTTATACTACAAGTTTGCTAGGATTATATGCAATAATTAGTAACAGTAAAGCTGCATAGGGTCTTCTCGTCTACCTAGAGGTAAACTGTATCTGCACAGTTATTCCAATTTCACTGAGTCAATCTTAGAGACAGCTGTTGTATCGTTAAATCATTCATGCAAGACCGCATTTAACGGCCAAGGCATTTCGCTACCTTAGGATCCTCACGTTAAGACCGCCATTGACCGGGGATTCTTCAAAAACCAAACCTTATGTAATTTAGTGAAGATCGTTAACCTTCCGGCATCGGGCAGACATCACACTCAATACTTAGATTTATCATCTTTTTGCAAAGTGCTTTGTTTTAATTAAACAGTCGTACAACATTCTTTTATGCTTCTTCTTTTATGCTCGATATTAATCAAGATAACTGAGCCCCCCTTATCCCTAAGTTACGGGGTCAGTTTGCCGAGTTCCTTTAAGATTGTTATCTCATGCGCCTTCGTATTCTCTACTAGCTTACTTTTTGTAGTTCCTAGGAACGGTTATGTATATATATATATATATACAATTACTAATTATTTCCTGCACATTTTACACTTAAAAATGTTGTCATATATAGTAATAAGGATTTTCTCATCGTTATAACCTTAAGGTTAAAAACTTAGAGGCCGTCACTTAAATTCACCATAAGCTTTAGGCGAGCTAATTAGACATTATTTCAATCTAATTGTACTTTTTAGTTACTCATGTCACCATTCTCACTTGAGTTATAATATAATTTTTTTAATATAAAAAAATACCAATATTAACTCAACGTTCTGCTACCCCATAAATAATTATAATTATTTATAGACAAGGTATCGGTGTATTATTTAGATCCGTTAAATTTTCGACGCTTTTAACATTTAACAAGTGCTCTGATACGAGATCTTTAAATTATGGCTGCTTCTAAGCCAATCTCCTTGTCGACTTAGATAAAAACTTTCTTAATTTCACTTAACAATAACTTTGGAACCTTAACTCTTGTTCTGGGCTGTTTCCCTTTTGACATACAACCTTATCATTCTATGTCTGATAATTTAAGATTAATCTTGACCATTTCGAGTCCACAAACTCACCGGTAAAATCTTCACGATCCCCCGATGTGTACAAAGGAAGATGTATTTTTTACTTTACATCTTGTCTGAGATTAAGTTCTGTACCTGCTAAGATTTAACTTAAATTGCCTACTGTTATAGGTTTCGCAGAAAACCAGCTAATACAGTCAGAATTGTCTTTCACTATACTTACCACAGTTCGTCGGATATCTTTGCAACGATAACCCGTTCAGACCTTTATAGTCCTGACCATGGTAAGATCACTGTACTTCGGGTCTAATTTTAGACATTGCCCATTTTTTATATGATCGGTTTAACTACGCGTTTTGCTCACATCTAAAATTAACTTGGTGACCCATTATGCAAAAGGTACGCTCTTGCTTAAGCTCGAGCTGCTTATAAAACTACTATTTCTACTTATGTTCCCTCACGGTACTTCTTTACTATCGCTTATGTATTATATTTAGTCTTTGAGGAAGGTTCCCCATAAAGTTCAAACAGCTTTATGTCCGCTTTACTTATTATTTAGACTTTTCTATTTTTGCTCCCGCTCATCATAGAATCTCTTTTGATTTCTTTTCCTGAAGCTAATAAGATAATTCAATTCACTTCGTTTATTATTTGATTTCTCTTAGAGTTTATTAACTTAATTTTCCGGGTTTAAATTTTTTATACTCTTTAATACATAGCTAAATTTCCCTAATAGTCTCTTTATATACTTACATAGATTCATGTATAAATTTTTATTTCGTATCATTTATATTTCTTATAAATTTATAAAATTTTTCGGGTTACTATGGATCGAACATAGGATCTCTCTGACCCAAACAGAGTGCCTTACCAAACTGGCCTTAACCCGTAAATTTATCAGAAGATATTGGATTCGAACCAATGTTATTTTATAATTAACATATTTCAAGTATGCCTCCTTAAACCACTCGGACAATCTTCCTATTAATTAATTAAATATATAACATTTAATTTATTAAAATTAACCTACTTTGTTAAAAGTACTAATTCCTCAGCGAATTGAACGCTGATAATACTTTTATCAAAAGTACACTTTACCATTAAGTTAAGGAATTTAAGGAATAAGCGGTTCGAACGCTTAACTTTCTGTGTGTAAAACAGATACTCTACCAATTGAGTTAATTCCTTTTATTATAATATAATATAATGTTTTATTATATTTAATTTTTTTGTTTTATAGTTATAACTATAGCACCTACCATTGCTAATAATAATATGAAACTAGTTATTATTAATCACATATTATAATTAGTATACATTATATTACCTATACTTGCAATATGTCCAACTTCTGCTAAATTTCCATCTCATATTTTACTTGTAACAAATAATATATCATTATTGCTAATATCTAAACTATTTTCTGATGTATTATTTATTTTATTAAAATATACGTTATATAATATATTGTTTAAATAATTATTATTACTTAATATTGCTATATCATATGGTAATAATTGGAATATAGGGTAATTAAATAATATTGCTATACTTATAGCCAAAGGTATACTATTACTAGTATTACTTTGTAATTCACTCATTCTAATATTAATTAGCATTAAAATAAATAAAAATAAAATAGATACTGCTCCAATGTATACAACTAAATAAGATAAACCTAAAAAACTTAGACCTATTATTAATAAATATGAAGATATTCCTGCAAATAATCCTATTAAAAATAATAAAGAAATAATTGGATTTTTACTTATAATAACAAATATACCTGATAATATTACTAATATACAAATAATATCTAATACTTCACTTTTATAACCATTTGTAAAACTTTCATTTATAATAAATAAGTTATTCATTTATAATTAAAAAAAATTAATACCTAAATAGACAGGAATTATTACATAAAAAATATGTATTTAATTCAAGAATACTCTGATTCGAACAGAGAACTGAGAGGTTGAAGCTCCTTATTTTACCATTAAACTATACTCTTTTTACACGGAAAAGGAAAGATTCGAACTTCCAGGTCTAAATGACATCAAATAGCAATTGACTCGCCTTACCTATGGCTACTTTTCCTGTTTACGAATTAAAACGGCATCGAACCGATATCTACTTCCGTGACAGGGAAGTCCTTTACCAATTAAGTTATTAATTCTTTAGTAATTAATATTAATATATCTATATTAATATTTTATCTATTAATTCTATATTAGTATATATACATATTTTGTATATTAAGTATATTTTTTATATTATATTAGGGTTTGCCGGATTCGAACCAACAATTTGATGATTAAAAGTCATATGTATTACCATTATACAAAAACCCCTATATTATATATATAACTTAAATAATATATATATATTATTGGTTATTGTTATTCCTTTTATTACGTTTATTTATTAATTATCATAAATCATCTTTTATGTCTTTATAAGTTCTTTTTTTTTGAACCCCGGACCCGGTTATTATCAGCTTCTATAGTTTCAGCACTTACAGTATCAGCTTCTATGTATAATAAATAAATTATTATAATTGTATATTATTTAAAGTTAGCTTCCTCAGTAGTATATAGCAAGATATAAAAATAATCAAACTACATCAACAAAATGTCAATAAGCAATAGAACCTTCAAATCCAACGTGATGATTTTCAGTTAAATGGTAACGAACTATTCTTCATAGTGCTACAAATATAAAAATAGTACCAATTATAACATGAAATCCATGAAATCCAGTTCCAAAAAAGAAACATGTACCATAAGCACCGTCACTTATAGTAAAAGAAGATTCATTATATTCTACACCTTGAAAGAAAGTAAAGACTATAGCCAAAATAACAGTAAATATACCTCCTAATATAGCTGCTTTTCTATTACCATTTATTAAAGCATGGTGAGAATATGTAACTGTAGATCCACTAGCTAATAGTATAACTGTATTAAGTAATGGTAATTCAAAAGGATTAACAGGTTCTATACCTAAAGGTGGTCATTGTCCCCCTAATTCAGGAGTAGGTGTTAAAGCACTATGGAAAAAAGCTCAAAAGATAGCCAAGAAAAATAATGCTTCAGATACTATAAATAATATAATACCTAAATTTAATCCTCTTTGTACAGCTAATGAATGATCACCTAAAAATGTAGCTTCACTTACAACATCACGGAATCAGAAAAACATTGAAGCTACAACTAAAAATAAACTTATATAAAAGAAATAATAAGCATTACTAAAATTATGCATACTTAATGCAGCATGTGTAGTTAAAGATAATAATGATAAACTAGTAAAAAGAGGTCAAGGAGAAGGAGATACTAGATGAAAAGGATGATCCTGAAAATTACTTCTGATTTCTTGTTTCACTTACCTTAAAAGTTATAATTAATTAAAAAGTTTTTGCGTATTTATAATAGTATGAATATACATATTACATATCCCTTCTAAAATGATTCGAACATTTAACCCCGATATTAACAGTATCATGCTCTACCCTTGAGCTACAGAAGGTGAAAATATATAATGAATTATAATTTATAGGAGACAAGAGATTCGAACTCTTAAAGCTAATATAGCTATTGAGTTTACAGCTCAACCCTTCTTGCCAATAAAGGAACTCTCCTGTATTATCATATTAAATATTACATTATTAAAACTTAATAAAAGTTTTAATAACTTATACAAATAATATGATAGTATGATAATATAAAAATATATCTTACAAAAAAAATAATCCCCCATGACAAACCCGTACAACTTCCGCTACACGAACCATATTTCGACTTAACACTAATTAGAGGTGTACATGTGAAGAAACCCGTAAAAATAAAAAAAACAAATTTTTTTATTTATAAGAACAGGAAAGCAAACTTATTGTACACACAGTTTTCAGCATGCGACGAGTGGTTAGTACCAAACCGAGACTAAATTCACCGTGACATGGTGATTCACGATTACTAGTAATTACTTATTCATGTAGTCGAGTTACAGACTACAATCCTTATCCAATTTTATTCTATTTTTGAGATTAGCTTAAATATAAATTTTTGCATCTCTTTGTCTAGAAAGATGCGGCACGTCTGTAGCCCACAATATAAAGGCCATGATGACTTGTCTTGGTCCCCGTTATTTTATTACCAAAAAATAATAAAAGCTCATTATAAAGAAAAAATTCTATAAATAAAGATGAGGTTCATGTTAATTTAATGACTTAGTCACAATTTCACAACATTAACTTAAAACAGCCGTGCAACACTTGTTATTCATAATGAAAAAATATTTATGAATTATTCAAATTGTGGTAAGGTTTTTCGTGGATAATCGAATTAAACAACATACTTCACTACTGGGGTCAGTAACGGACTAGTGATTTCAGTTCCTGCGTTGCCACATTACTCATAAGGTGAAATGCTTACACTTTCATTTATAAAAAATATAATTTAATTTATGACATTCATAATTTACTGCTAAGATTACGAGGGAAACTAATCCTCTTCATGAGTTTAGCCTACGTCCTACAACGTCAGTATTTATCCAAAAGGGTGCTTTCGCCGTAACCTGTCTTTCTTCTGGTATCAAAACATTTCATCGTTTAGATAACTCCGTAATTACTACCTTCTTTTTCCTCTTTTCTTTTTCTCACTTTTTTCCTTTCTCCTTCTTCTCTTTTCTTTTATACTCTTTTTACTCTTTTTCCTTTCTTTATCCGTCTTTTTACTCTATTTTATCTTATTCTTTTATCGTATCCTCGTAACGAGGAAGTCGTCTTCTCCGTCTAAGTCTATCGTATTTTACCCGCTCTCGACGTATCGATCCTCGATATAGACGATATAACGCCGATCGCGCCCGTGGAACGGTAACAAGATAAGCGAGATAACGAGGTCGTATAAGACGACCGAGTGGTACTCTCGTTTCTATATAGTACGCGAGCGTAGTTAAATATTAATCGAGGTTAATAAGCGAGCACGTGAGAGAGCCGGATTAAATTTTTAATTAAGATTAGAGGGCGAGCCTAGTCAGATTTTTAATCAGGATTAAAGGGAGCACGTAAGTAAGCCGGATCCGATATTTAATCAGGATCCGTGGGCGAGCTGGATCGAATATTTAATCAGGATTAAAGCGAGTACGTAAGTGATCCTAATCGGATGTTTAATCGAGATAAACCCCGTAAACTCGTAAAACGAACACTAAGAGCCTAGTAATATATAGGTGGTAGTCTCAGGATATATTAATCGTAATATAATATCATTTATTATCTATTATCCATTATTTATTATCTATCATCGGTCATCCATTAAAGCGTCACCCATTAATACAATCTAAATCACAGCCCACACCACAACTAACGACCACATTATAACAACTGTCACTATCCCGACCCGGTAGCGCGCCGCTATTAAAGAAGGATCGGGCCACAGCTCCAAGGCGCCCGTCCGCGAAGTTACCGTGGAGCAGCCCGGCCCCGGCCAAATTCTGGTCTAGATTATATAGACCGGCCTATGTGCCAGCGATAAGTCGCTGATCCACGATAAATAGCGCCCCCTCGGTGTGGACATGTAGCCCTAGACGCACGGTATTGCCGGCCACGAGGGCGTTAGACGCGTTGTGGCCATGGGCCCCGGCGTAGCGGAGCGTGGCCTATGGAAGCTCGGCGACCGCGCCGGCATTAAGTGGATCACCAACGTCTGCCGCACGTGCCACTTTTACAAGTAGGTCTACTAGGGCGGCGAGGTCCTGTGCACCCACTAGACTAACTCGGGCGTTAGCGCGGCCGGTATATTCTAGGAATACTGCGTGACCTCGGCCGACTACGCCACCCATATCCCGGACACTATCAGCGACGAGGAGGCCGGCCCCATTATATGTGGCGGTGTCACGGCCTACAACGCCTACAAGCGCAGCAAGGTGCGGTCGGGCGAGTATATTATGCTCATCGGTACCGGCGGCGGTCTTAGCCATCTCGGTGTCTAGTATACTAAGGCGCTCGGTATACGTGTCATTGCCGTGGACGGCGGCAGTGCCAAGGGCGACCTCTATATAAGCTGGGCGCCGAGTACTATCTCGACTTTGCCACCACGCCAGACATGGCCAAGGCGGTGGCCGAGATCACTGACGGTCTAGGTGCCCACGGTATTATTGTCTTTGCGGCCGTGGCTGCTGGCTATGCCGTTGCGCCGTCTCTGGCCCGCAGCGGTGGCACGATTGTCGCGATCGGTCTCCCGGGCGACCCTGCGGTTCTTGCCGGTGCCCCTCTAGTAATGATGGCTCTCAAGGTAAGTCAAGACAAGGCCGTGAAATAATCCAACAATCACTAACAAATTGCAGCAACTCAGCATTGTGGGCAGCGTCGTCGGCACGCAGCAGGATGTCGATGAGGCTCTTGCCTTTACAGCCCGTGGCCTCGTCCACCCCATCCTGACAAAGGGTACTCTGGAGGACGTTGACAAGTTTATCGAGGCAATGGTTAGCGGCAAACTGCCAGGCCGCGCTGTCATGAAGATCGGGAAGTAAATGTTGAATAGGTGCTAAGGATAGGAAGATTGAGCTAGTATATTCATACATGTTTTGAAAATGAAATAAATTCGATGAAGACTTGAAAGAAAGCTAGATAAGTGTCAGGCAATGGTTGAATGATCAAGATGCTGACTTCACGTACTCAAACATGTAGTCTGCCTGCGTGAATGAGAATTTGTCCAACGACTGATCTTTCAGCAAACGTAATAACAGTCCATTTGATGGTCCTGAAAAGACACTAATGTCAGCATTTTGGGCGTACGTCCAAGGATTCGGTGATAGGGAACGGGAAACCGGGAAAATTAGGTAAACGAGGAG
Source organism: Ophiostoma sp. CBS 140.51 (assembly GCA_029298735.1). Taxonomy (NCBI): domain Eukaryota; kingdom Fungi; phylum Ascomycota; class Sordariomycetes; order Ophiostomatales; family Ophiostomataceae; genus Ophiostoma; species Ophiostoma sp. CBS 140.51. The sequence continues at coordinate 32,071 of JANSLP010000286.1, forward strand.
AACCAGGAAAACCAGGAAATACGTACCGTGCTCTTCATCACGGGATTGACGTCGTAGGCGCCCACGTTGCAGTATGCAGCCGACGATTTATCTTGATCCGCAGTTGACCAGCTGCGGCCGCCAGCACTGAAGCTAATCTTGCAGTCCTTGACAGTATCGGCATCGGCGGTAGACGTTCCGCCTGGGCGGTAGACGTCTCTTTTCCTTGGGCTGATGCAGTCTTCCAGATCAAACTTTATGTCGGCAGGGAGTTTCGAGTCCGCAGACCGCCAGGTGAACGACTTGCCGAGGTCGAGCGTGAACGTGCCGCTTCCTGCCTGGCTCGTACCGCTGTTATCATAGCTGGTCAGGTACATCTCGACCAGCAACTGGTCCCACGGAGGTGGCGAGTTGGAGTAGACAAATGTCTCGCGCAGGTGAAAGTGACACTGGCGGATCTTTGGGATGGTTGGTGGGCTCGAAGGGGGTGGCGGTGGTCGGGAAGTCGCAGAAGGTCGTGGAGAGTCACGTCCGTCCTTGTACGGGTTGTTCTTCAAGAGTCAGCGATACGTTTGCCTTTTTGTCTTTCTGTCTTTGTCACTTTTGCTCAGGATACGTACTGGATCTTTTGGGTCCTGGAAAAACGGCGGAGGTCCGCTGGGGTCGTCGTCGCAGTACCAGTCGCTGTTGCAGCCGGTGCCACACTGGCCAGTGCCCAAGAGCAGCTGTAGGACCTCCTCTGCACGCTTTGCAATGGTGCCCAGAGGGACACAGACAGGGCCAGGGTTCCCGGGCTGCCAGCTAATCGGGGGGCCGGTGAGTGCGTTTGAGCTTGCATCGTTCCAGTAGTTGGCCTCGTCCCAAAAACGGTCACTTTGTACGTCGGGGCATTTGTTCTTCTGGGCTTGGGTCATCTGGGAAACATCTGCCGGCACGAGACAGGATAGGTCCTCGGGTAGATGGCCGTTCCAGATCGTCTTCACCGTTTGTGTCTCGGGTATGCGAGGTGGTGGATAGCCCTCGGGGAGTGGGAGATTCGGCTGGATTTTGAGGAAACGGGAGAGTTTTGTGATGAGAAGTTTCTAGACATATGACACATGTATGAGCACCTTTCTTTATGAGCACCTTTCTTTATGAGCACCTTTCTTCCATGTTTGTAGTACGGCAGCTTACTACATTGCGAGGCTCCTTGAGACGTGCGCGGAGATCATCGTTCGGCAAGCCCCGGAAGTAGGCAACCAGCCCGGCTACCTGCGGAGCGGCTGGATCTGTCAGCAGATATAACGTAGACACCATTCATCACCCTAAGTGCAGAGTAGTCAACTTACCAAAGGAGGTGCCGCCTACTTTGTCGCCTGTGGTCTCCACGACCGCGTTATTCACGGCCGGGTCAGAGGTCCTCCACAGCGACTTGCCAGGAGCATGGATCTGCACCAGGTTGCTAAACTGGCTAAAGTCGGCCTTGGGGCCGTTCTTGGTCGTGGCACCGACGAGCATGATGGCGTTGGCAAAGTTGGTCAGCGTGTTTTGGTCGGGGCTACCGGGCAGGCGTACTGCGCCGCCACCGCCGTTGGGACCCATGTCGTAGTACATAGGATCAGCCAGCACCTGTGGCCAGTTCATTCTAGGATCCGCATCGAACTGGTTGCCCGATGCAATGACAATGGGCACGCCCAGCTTATGCAGTTCGAGAAGCACGGCGGTCGACGCACCGTCGATCGCCCTGTCGGCAGGGTGTTGCATGTCCCGGTCCGACTCGAACGAGAGGTTGACCACCGACGACGTACCTCGTCCACCGGCAGCCACACGCTCCAGGATACTCACAAAGCCCTCGACGATCCAGAAGGCAATCTCAATGTCGTCCTTGTCGTCGTAATCAGCACAACCGCCAGATGCCGTCCAAAGGCGCGCTTGCTTGGCTACGCCTAGTTGCTGGCCGACAGCCATCGCCGCCACCTGGTTGCTGTGCAATCCTGCGGGCAGAGTCGGATCCACGTACACGCCAGCAGGAAGAGTGGGGCCGCCCCGGATGCCGTAGGGCTGGACCGGCAAAACATTGACGCTGGTGTCGGAGAACTCGACGTGGTTGGACCATGGCACATCATTTAGCTCAAATATGTACACGTCTTGTCCCTGCCCTGCGGACGAGTGGTAACGGTACACGTATTGCGAGCCCTGTAGATTTGAGCGCGTAGGCCATAAGTTGCCCTTGGGAACTGCATTCTGGGACGCGCTCCAAGCACCCGATCGTGAGGTGCTGTCCATGTTGTCAGCGCCACGCTTTTTCCCCTTATCCTCCCTTTTCTCATCGCGACGCGGCGGCATCTTTGGAATCCTGGACGCTCCCGGCCCCGGACGGTCGAGATACACAAAGAAACGGATGACTCCCTGCGCACGGAGATTCAATAGTTGTGCCTCGAGGGTCGGTGTAGCGTCCTCCAGAAAGTATGCGCCCGTGTATTCTCGGTGTGAGGGCGCCCAGATTTTGGTGTAGCGCAGATTCTGTTGTGTGCGGGCGTCACTGAGCACCTGGTCAATCGCATCGACACGGAACGGATCGTCGGGGATAATCATGCAGTACTGGCCAAAGAAGCAGTTGCCAGGCGCAGGGGGTATATTTGTTGTGCTTGCGTTGCGTCTTTCGTGTCTTTCGTGCATGAGGTCTCGCAGATCACGTGAATTTTTGAAGCGGCTCGGCCCGCTCCGCCGCCCGAGCGATATGACGCCCTCGGCATGCGCACACGACGTCTGTGTGCTCTGGGCCGTGTCGGTGGTCTGCGTGGCATAAACATCGCAGCCAGACCGCGCCAGCTGCGCCGAGAGCACCGTAGACGTCTCAGTCGATGTCTTAGTGCCAGTTACGTGCACGATTTGTGTGATGGAGACAAGACGATCGGTGGCCGTTGTGCTGTGCTGACAGGTCTTTTGCTGGTCCCTTTCCTGTGGCGTGGTCCACTTGTGGTCATTCCCCAATCTAAAAGGATGGGAGAGAACAGAGTGTCAGTGGCAGTTGGTAGTTTGGTAGATGTGAGAGTCGTTCCCGGCACTTACGTGAGAGTGACATGCGGCTCGGGCTTGATATTAATTATGATCCCAGGAGGGGGCTTGATTGCGCCCGGGTCAGGTGGTGGGAAGCTTTCCTGTTAGCACAAAATTTATTTGGGCATGGGGTGGGAAGATAGGGATCATAAAAAAGCGATTTTAAAAAGGGATAGAAAAGAAGGAGAAAAAAAAAAAAAAACATAAACAAACTCGAACCACACCATAACCTGTAGCTTACATGTACTTTCCTGGCGGGAGACCTATCTTGAGACGGAAGCCTTTAAACCGGAAGCTTGGCCACGTGAAACAGATCTGTATTTTCTGTTAGTATGCCTGTTCGCATCTGTATGATTACGGTGTATGCCATCACTCACCCTTAGGAACCAGGCACCACAACCAATGTTGTCGTCGCTGTCCTGGTCTGTCAACTCAACCGATGACGGTGGCCACGTCATGATGACACCCAGAGCGTCAGTGGTTGTCGTGGACGTTGTTTGGGTGGTGTGAGAGGGTGTCAACTTGGACGGTGCCGCGGTGGGAAGCAGCGGCGGTGGCAGCACATATGTATCTGAGGGGTTGTCTCCATCGCTGCTTCCATTGTCGCCGTCGTCGTCATCTGTCTTGTTTCTGTTTGCCGGCTGCCATGGATCGGGATTGTTCACACCATCCAGAGGTGGCCAGACGCCTGTTGTTGGCCAGTTGGGTAAATCGATCGTACGAGACGTGGCCGTGACGCCCGCACCTGTCACAGGAATCACAACAGACGGCATTGGGATGATGGGCACGGGCGTGAAGGTGTCCCCACTGCGCCGCCCGCCGCCGACGTAGACGGGCGAGAAGGAGATGGCGTCGGTCGTGACGGTGAGCGTGGTGGTTATGGACTGGGTCAATGTCGACGACGCGCCGGCATACACTTCAATGGAGACGGTGTATGTAGCCGTGACCGTCGTGGTCGGGATGGCACACTGGGGCATGATCAGCCGGCAGGGAGCGTGGCATGACGCAATGCGAGACGCCAGGGCGGCCGAGTTTTTGTTTGCGTCTCCGTTTTGGCAGACAAGGGCGGGATCAATGTAGACATCGGACGTGTTCTGGCCCTGGCCGACTGAAACACGCAGCTGGTTAGTGGTGATATGGATATTGTTTTCCCTTTATCGTTGTCACTTACGGAAATCAACGGACCAAAACATAGTACCCCCTATGCGAAGAAGAGCTTGGATCAGTATGCGACATGGCATTCATCGAGCCAGAGATAAACACTTACCGAATCCGTATTTGTCGGCCAGGTTCGTCTTTTTCAGCTGCCATGTTTCGGGATCGTCGTAGCCTATCCAGTTGTCCTTATTGGCACCCCAAACAAAGTACTTCATCATAGTTTTTGCGTCCAGAACTGGACCAGGCGCCGGTTGGCCGGGCTGGGACCTGAGCTTTGTATCGGCAATCTTTTGCTGGATCTCGTCGTACGACAACACCCCCGAAAAACTTGTGCAGTCTCCGGGCTCGCTGCCGCCTGTCCATGAGCAGCTTCCATCCATTGTGTGGCAGTTTGGATCTATATTTCGTCAGGACACAAACTCGAAACAATGTTGTATTGGCAACCGAGAACAACAGCCAGAACTCACCTTGCAGTTTGTAGCCCCGCCCATACAAGGCCATGCCAAAGTTGATCTTTGAAAAGTCCAGGCCGTCGAATGCCAGGGGGATAATGTCCTTGTAGATTTCATCGGCGTCTGTGTGACCAAGCACTTTCTTGCTCTTGCTGTCCGAGGCCCCTTGAATATGTCAGTTTTTTGAATGTCGGATAGTTTCAATAGGCCATATCATATACATACAGACGCCATGAAGATCATAAGCCATAAATCCAAACCAATCAACATATGGCTGCATGGCAATGGCATCATAATCTAGTGTGTTATAATGTCAGCAACCTTTGTAAATGTGGGAGAAACACATTGACAACACGTCGACACACAGACCGTTACTTACACCGCAAGTACCAAAAGTCAGGCGCCAGAGCAACACTGATGCCGTACTTGGTCCCGAAAGCCTGGCGCATCTCCTTCACGAGCGACACAAAGTTTTGCGTGTCGTTGACACGGCCGCCGCGGTCTTCAGCCACTGGGTACTCCCAGTCAAGGTCGATGCCCTGAAAGCCATATCGGTCCATAAAGGCCATCACCGACGAGATAAAGGTGGCACGCCGGTCTGCCGTCACAGCCATGTCACTCCAGGTGCTGTGCGTCGATTGGCCCGCATCGTCGTCCGTCTCGGCGTCAGGGTCGACACCAGGGTCGCTAAAGTCAAACCCGCCGACCGCAATCCAAGTCTGCGGACCGTTGGGACGGTACCTCAGGTCGGTAAACTCGCGGTAGAGCGAACGTTTGCTGGGGTCGTCCACAATCTTGAATGTCGTGGGGTTGATGGCGCCAAATGCATAGTACAGATGCGTCCAGCGGTCGCCCAGCGGGATGCCATGGTCCAAGGGGATGTCTCCCGGCCGAGACGGCGGACATTTGAACTTGCCGTCCTTGAACTGCCTCTTGTGGATGTTATTGCTCTGCCAGTAGCCAATCTTGCGGCCAGACGAGGACGTGCCAGAGTGTGTCTTGGGCATTTTGGGACCCGGGTCGCCGCAGTAGCCCATGCCCGCCTGGCAGTCCCCTAGTCCCGTGCCAAATCCATCGGCATGCTGGCAATGGACATCCTCGTAGCCGCACCAGCCTGAATAGGAGCAGCACAGATTCATGCCACACGCCACATGGCCGCCATCGCTCTTGCGGCCACACATGGCCGTGGCATTGCAGTTGCTAACGCAGCCGGCACCACAGTTCTCGTCTTCGAAGCCGCACTTGCCGTTCCCACCGCAGCCTAATTTATCCAGAATTAGTACACGTACTTAGTAGACATACTCTATGGCGACTTGTCTAGACATGATATCGATAGGGTACGAACAGGAGCCCTGGTTGTGGTTAGCTGTAGAGATATTGTAGAGGTCACGACTAGTCAGTGGAACACGTACATCGTCACAAACACCGGTGGGACACAACAAGGGACCCGGAGCAGAGGCTGCAGTATGGAGGCCAATGGCTTGGCCAGCCTGTTCCTGGGCGGAATGGTTGAAACCGGCGTTCTCTGCGTTTCCGGTCAGGTCGTTGAATTCTCGATTTCGTGCCGCGACTTGGGCCGCAGAGGCCAAGTGGGTGCACTGGGGCAAAACCACGAGCACCCAAGTTGGGATGCGCATGATAGCAAAGTTGAATTGATTTTGGGTGGAAAGAAGTGATGCCGTCTGCATATGATTTTGTTTTGATCATTTTCACCTTGGCAATGAAGCGTACCTTTGCCCTTTATATGAGTATGTACGAACGTGCGTTCTATCATCCCCTTTCTTTTCACGTCCAATACAAAAGAGACTAACAACCACGAGCACCAATTTCATGTGTCTAGCTAGATTTCTACGTGATCTCACAGGATGTTGATCTCAGAGGATGTTGGCGATAATACAGATCCTGGTGATAATACAGCATGTTGGTTGTTGCTAATTTAGTATTTCACAGTAGACATCTAGTATAAACAAAGGTTCATAAACGCCATCGCCGCATACGCCGCGTCTCGCCGCTCCATTGTTGTCTCTGGCGTCTGTTGGTTTCTTGCGTGGGGGTCCACTGCAGGCAGTCATCGGCCCGCCGCCGTTTATCAAATAAAGCCGGTAAAAGGCAATTCCGTCCTGCAGCACAGCCGACACCCAACAAACATATTCCAGAGCAAACCATATTGTTTTTAGGCTCCCACTGCTGTGCCTCATATATATAAAGATTGTGGCCAGCCCCTCTTCGCCGATATAAACGCCTATATTGAAATTGTTCCCAATTTGCCACTTGTGAGAAGCGTGGTTTCTCGTTAACTCACTTTCTATTTAACCTTCCTGTCGCCGTCCACTTTGCCGCGAGCTCATTAAACGTTGAAACCAAGGCATAACCTCCCTTACCAACAGACATAAAGAACAAACAATGTCTAGCGTCCAACGTCCTCTCCCGCAGCCCGGTGGCCTTGTCATATCACCTCACGGCAACAAGGTAGCCTACCATCTCAGGACCCGCATCAGTAATCCACAAGACAATGAGTATACCCAACACCCACCTCGTTATGCCTCCAACATTTGGGTCGCCGACGTGGGTGAGGCATATTCTGCACACCAAGTGACCCACGGGTCGTTTGATGACCACGCGCCGCAGTGGTCCGCGGACGGCGCCTTGCTTCTCTTTATGTCTGACCGACACCCTCGTGAGCATGTATACGATCTAGAGGCTAACTACCACTTATACCGACTCTGGTTTGGTGTCGATGTCGAGCCTGCACCGATTTTGGTGCGGTGGCCATTCACGCAGTTCTGCCCCTGGCCCAAATACAACCGCTTTTTACTTGCTACACATTACGGATACACCGGCTTCGATCAGCGGTTTATTGACGCCCATAGCTTGCGTCCACAACGGTACAGCGACTGTTCCATCCATGGTCGGGGGTGTGTTATGAAGATGGTCCCTTGCGGTGCCCCAGATGATGGACGGGTCGCCATGTTAGTTCAGTATCGAGTATCTGAACTTGCAGAGTCCCTATTTCCGCCCGACAGTTGTCAGCTGTGGATTGGCGGGGACGGCAATCCATACCCGCTTGCCGTGGGAAAGACAAAGAGCCCAGAGACTCCGTTTCCCTTTTCTATCAGCCATATTGGTTGGGCTGGGAAGACGCTGTACTTCTTGTCCAAGGAAAGCCGCGGTGTCAACGACGATGGCACGCTTATAAAGCCGGCCATTTACCGCATAGGCCATGATCCAACTACAGACCAAGATGAAGAGGGAGACCAAGACGAGACATACAGCAAGGTGTACAGTGGCCCCGACGATAGTGACGATTGTCGGATACTTGGCATTACTAGTGCAGGAGACGACCTTCTTGTTCACGAGAGAGATGTAGCAGGAGATGAGATATTACATCTTCTGCTAGCTGGCGTTACTGTCTCGAGGCAAAAGAAGCACATGTTTCAAGTTGTGGCATTGAATCCACGTACAGAACGACTTGTAGTGGCAGCTATACTTGGTACTTCTACGGAGGGGGAACAAATAACGGAAGTTTATACCGTAGTAAGAGAAGATAACGATATTGTCGGATCGGCTAGTCTCTTCCAGTTATCCAATCATTTTCGGTAAAATAATTAAAGTCGGTAAATTTATTTATTTATTATTATTATTATGTTACTAGGCCCTTAGTGTTCGTTTTACGAGTTTACGGGGTTTATCTCGATTAAACATCCGATCCGGCTCACTCACGTACTCGCTCTAATCCTGATCAAATATTCGATCAGGCTCGCCCACTGATCCTGATTAAAAATCTGACTAGGCTCGCCCACGGATCCTGGTTAAAAATCCGATCTAGCTCGCCCATGGATCCTGATTAAAAATCCGATTAGGCTTACTTACGTGCTCCCTTTAATCCTGATTAAAAATCCGATCCGGCTTACTTACGTGCTCCCTTTAATCTTAATTAAATATTCGATTAGGCTCGCTTATTAATTTTAATTAAAAATTTAACTAGGCTCGCTCTTTAATTTTAATTAAAAATTTAACTAGGCTCGCCCACGGATCCTGATTAAAAATCTAATCCGGCTCTTTTACGTGCTCGCCCACTAACCTCGATTAATATTTAACTACGCTCGCGTACTATATAGAAACGAGAGTACTACTCGGTCGTTTTATACGGCCTCGTCGTCTCGCTTATTTTATTACTATTCCGCGGGCGCGATCGGCGCTATGTCGTTTATATCGAGGATTGATACGTCGAGAGCGGGTAAGATACGATAGATTTAAACGGAGAAGACGACTTCCTCGCTACGAGGATACGTAAAAGAATAAGATAAAATAGAGTAAAAAAACGAATAAAAAAAGGGAGGGAAAAGAGAAAGAAGCTTAAAGAAGAAGAAGAGGAAGACGAGAAAAGTAGAAGAAGGAGAAGAAGAAGGAGAAAGAAAAAGAGAAAAAGAGGATAAAGGAAAAGAAGAGGAAAGCGAGAAAAAGAGAAGAAGAAAAAGATCTCGAGCTAAAAGCGGGAGAAGAAGAAATAGGCAGACAAGAGGACTGTGGTGTGATGCGTGGCCGCTTTGTGTCAAAA
>JANSLP010000287.1:0-41251 GCA_029298735.1 Ophiostoma sp. CBS 140.51
AATAATTCTGTGGTGGCGGCGGAGAGCCTGGTAGAGTGGTGTCGTAAAGAGGATAAAGAGGATAGGTGATAACGGGGACCCCTGCGGGACGCCAGCGGTGACGGGCCGTGCCGGGGCTACCTTACCGTCGAAGGCGAGCTCCGTCGTCCGGCTTGTCAAGTAATTCGTTATCCACTTAATTATCCAGTACGGGAGGTGGAGGGTATGTAGTGTGTAGATGAGCCACCCGTGGTGGACGTTATCAAAGGCCCCTTGGATGTCAAGTTGGAGGAGAGACGCCGTGTCGCCGGCGCTCCACGCGCCCCGTACGGCATCAGTAAGGAGGCGGGCCGCGAGCTCTGTCGACCGGTAGCGTCGGTTACCCATTTGACCCTCGGGGAGGAGCTTGTTTTCTTCTGCTGTCTCGGCTAGCCGGCGGACATTACATTACTAAATAAATATTAAATAAGTTAACAAAAACAAACCGTGAAAGAGAATGTTAACTAAAACCAAGAGGTTACAAACAAAGTAATTATAAATTAGATGCCTATTATGTGCAGTAAACAAGAAGCTCTACCCATCCCTTTTATCACACCCTTGCTACTTGTCTTTGGTAATATCTGGCACCACAAAGACAGAGGCTGGACAGTACAAAGAGACCTCCGCAGACTCCAATGGAAATAGCATATGCCTCGGGTCCGGTTTCGTGCAGATGGTCCCGCGCGTAGGTGAGGAGTCCAATGGCCGATGGGCTCGAGAAAGCTGCCGAGGGGCTTACAGCTAGCCAGAACATGGCCAATGCCGAACCAGACCGGGCCGTACCTACCATTTCGACCGTCACTGGAGCCGCAGCCACCCATACGGCGCCACCGGTGCAGCCCTGGACAAGGGCAAACACCGCCATGGGTGCAAACGAACGTGCGGGCAGCCATATTGCCCAACAGGAGATGCCCGCGGCAACATTCAGGAGGATGGCAACGTTGATACGGCCGCCTACGTCGAGAAGGTGGCCCGTTAAGGGACGGCCAACGAGAAAGCCGGCGGCAAGCAGCGACTGTAGTGCAGCAGCCTGAGTTTGAGAGAGACCGAGACCGCCGGTGGCGTAGGATGCGATCGTGTACATACAGATGCAGTAGCTCATCACTGAGACTGTTAGCTGGAACCAAATATGTGTCTTGTTTTATTTTGGATGGAGACGGCGTACTCGCTGTGAATCCCCATGTCCAGACCCAGACGAAGCCTGGGTGGTACACCCACCGAAGCTGTAGAGGCTCCAGTCGCCGGCCGGGGTCAACAGGACCATGTTTGAGAAGACATAGGCACGGGATGAGGATGGCGGCTGATATGCATCCATTCACGATGAGTGCTTTCTCGAGGGATAACTCCTCAATGAGGAGCCGTGTTGTGTTGGACAAGACAAGACCGCCAAGACCAGAACCGGCATTGGCAAAGCCTTGTGCTAGACCAAGTCGTCGATCGAACCATTGAACGAGAATGGTCTGTGAGGATAGGAGGATCTAAATTGTCAGTTAAAAGTTTGATTTTATTCTATTATGATAGAATGACCCACTGCTCCAAGGCCTGCTTGTGTTAGAAAAGTTCATATACTGAATAATGTTTGTTTTAAGTTGTTCAACGTACCGATGCCAAAGACTAGACTTTGACAAACAAGGTAGGCGCCAAATGATGTGCAGATACCCGCAAGACATTGACCGAGGACGACGCTAACAATCCCTATCAGGATGTATTAGCTGATGAGCAACCAATGATAGTATCTCTACAATGTCTTCTTACCAATGGCGAAAGGCACTCGGAAGCCGAATTTGTTGATGAGGAAGTTGGTCAGAGGAGCTGATAAGAGGGCAACCGCAATCGAAAGTCCACCAACAAAGCCATAGCGTAGTGGTGTACCGCCGGGGATATAGTTATGTTCTATTAGAAAGGACACGTAGACCCCGTATGTTGTGTTGATACCTGTTTTTTTGGTCAGCTAGTAGGCTCGTATGTATCTCTAATCTTGAGCAAACTACTCACCCCAAGATACTGAAAAGGAGGCTATGGTGGCACCGACAATAACCCATGCGTATCCTTCATCAGCCCCCTTGACATTCTTGTGGCTGACTTGATCTGAGTCCGAACCGGTTTCAAGACATGTGTTTGGGCATGGCTGAGTAGTGGGTGTTTCTGGGACTGTCATAACGATCAAGAAAACACAATCATTAGGTATGAACTTGGATAGAAAATGCAATGTGTGGTAATCAAACGATGTAAATTGAAAGTATCAAAAATTCGGAATGATAAAGCAAAAGATAACGAACGATTCGCTTCTTCATATGAAGTTAAAACAACGGCCTCCTGGTGGAGATATTCGTGAAAACCCCATACTGAAAATATGTACGCCGTTTAGATATTTTTCAAAACGTAATAAAGGGATACGGTGTGATACTGTAAGATATTTTCCCATATCGTGATAGTCTCTATTTTTGTGAGACGACGACAATCATGACTGATGGAGCTCCAGCGGCGGGGCCTCCGTTACCTTCGGAGCGCGAACACATCGCCGTCTAACCAGATTTCTAACAAATCTCAAAATGGAAGGCGAAAGCGGTGCCGTAGTGAAAGTACGAGTAAGGACTGGTGAGGTTGGGCCAAGCCAAGCCTGAATCGACAAAAAATGTCCGATATGTGTCACCGAGCCGCCAAGCAGACCGCCGACAGCCGCGCTCCGAGATAGGACCCGGCGGCGTCCACAAAATGAGGAGAAAGAGGAGAATAAAAGGGAGGAGACGAGTGCACAAAAACGGTCAAACTAAGGAAAAAAAATTCACTTGGGATAATGCAACATTTTCGCATCTGATATTATCGCCATAATGATGTGTTTGGACATATTTATGACCAAACGGCGACCTCATATTGTATGTTCCAACAGTCAAAGATAGCAAAGAGTGGTCAGTATCCAGCTTGGAAATATTGTTAAAAGGTCTATTTCCTCTAGAAACTTTGTTTTATCTGTATTTTTGTCGATGTTTTTATTGAACGGCGTTCATCAGGAGATACTGTATACATTGTTCTTGGAGCCAACCTCCAAAAACTGGATATCATGACGTTGCGTGTAGGCAAAAGGACCTCGTGGGACAGAGACCAGACAAAATGCATTTTTATAGATTAAGAAAAGAACATACACGTCTGGAGATCACGATAATTTCATAAAATATCATATGCTGATGCAGTTGGTGACGGAAGGAGCGAGAGACCTTCACCGGTCGGCTATTTGCACAGTACTCCCCTCGGCGCTTTTTAGCGGTTGTGATATAGCGTTTCGGATGCACCCGTTGTCGGGATCTGGCAACTGTAAGATGCTGGAATTCCACAAGTATTTGCGGGTGGTTCCAATGAAAATAAATATATCCACGGTTCCAGACCCGAGTTGTGACCACTTTTGAGTGCAGCATCCGTTCTCTTTACCGGGTGTAAATGCGGAGACTGTACAATTAGTAGAAAATTCTGGCCCGCCTGACTAGTCAGGTTCCCAGAGCTGGTAAAATAAAGTGGATCTGAGTTGGATAAGGAAGCTGCCAAGGGCGAGATAAGTGCTTTTTTCGCTGTTGAATTAGACGCCGTTTGCGGCAGCTGCGACCATAGGAGCACCTCGGTCCTCTTTCCCCCATCCCACGCAATTACCACCAACCACCACGCTCATTGCGACCATACGATACGGGCAGCAGCCACCACCTGCTCCTTCCTTCTCAGCTTCTCTCATTCACAGGTCATGCCTGCATTTTTGCGTTTTGCGCATCATTAATTACAGCCCCTCCTCCCTCGCCGTTCTTTCCAAATTGCCTTGCCACCATCTTTGCGCTCTTTCCCAAATTTGCGCTTTCCGTCAGAACAGCGCATCTCCAGAACGCCGTTTTCCTATTCCGCGCTTCATCCGGACCCTTCATACCGTTTCATAGCATCTTTTGCCCCTGTTGCAGACAAAGAGAACGCTCTTGCCAAGGCCAAGCGGCCGGACCCTCCTTCACAGCCTCGTCGCAGTCCCTTTCCTACTATTGGACGGGCGGGTAAGAAGCGGACGTGATCTACACTGGCCCGGGGGCTCTTTCCCTCCTTCTGCCTCCAGCCTCTTGCCTCTCTTTTGCTTCTTCCCGCGTCTGACGGCTGACGGGTGCGCGCCTTCCCTGGGCGCGGGCGCCTGCAGTATGAGCAGCGGCAACAGCAACAAAGCCAACAACGGAAGCAGCAATCCCGTCTACTCCCGTGTGCGCGGCGAGCCACTGCCGCAGACACAGAATCTGCAAGCAACTCAACAACAAACATCACAACATGCCGACCACGATGCACGACAGCAACACCAGCAACACCAACCACAATCCTCCAATGCGCCACGGCTAAGGCCAGGACCCAACGAGAGCCACCCGGCACTGCTTCCACGACCATTAGGAGACAACCGTCATCGTGATAATCGCCGTGACTCTCGAGCCGAGACAGTTGATGATCGTGACCATGATCACGGCGATGATATGTCGACCCGGAACGATACCGGAGACGATGCCGGAGCCTCCGGGGCGGCTGGTCCTTCCGGAGGTGCAGCAGCTGCTGGCGCCGTGGCGGGAGCGGGCACAGCCAAACCCGTGACGGCCTGCTTCAACTGCCGAGCATTGCGGCAAAAGTGCGACCGGAAGATGCCATGTTCTCGTTGCACACTGCGTCACCGGCCCTGTCGATACCCATCCGGTTCCAACCGCGGCCGCAAGCACGGCAACTCTTTTCTTCACAACACAAACTCGGCGACGGTGGACCGTCTCTTGTCCCGCATTGGCGAGACAGCTGAACGCGACCAGGTCGTCGCTGCACTGCTCAACTTTGCCGGTGCGAACCACCACACGCACTCCCAGTCCCACCATGACTCGTCAGCTGCGGCAGGGGCCGGCTCTTCGTCTCTATCGCCGTCTTCTCTGGCCTCGCTTGCATCGCCTCCGCTCGGAACTCAACCATCGACGACGGCCGGTGACGGCAGCATCGCTACAACTACGACTACCGGATCCAACACGATCAACGCAGCTAATGCTGTAGCCATGGCTGAGCCCGAGTTTCTGGCCTCGCTCGTGTCTCCGCTGCACATTATGGCTGCTGCCATCACTGCCGACACGGCACCCTATTCGCCTGCGGCCCAGCAGTCATTTATGGGCAACAAGGCACACAAGAATGTCATTGATGAGCGCCTGTCGCGCTACTTTGCAACTCAGACGACGCACCAACGGGACTGGCAGGTGCTTGCGACGCAACCCATTGACAGCCCTCTGAAGCTCGAGACGACCACTTGTGACCCAGTAGCTGCGCGTCTCATCGACCAGGATGACGTCGTGTGGTACTTTAAACTGTAGGTCAATACTCTCCCAAGCCGTTTCTCAACACACCCTGCTAACGTAATGTAGCTTCTTCAAATATCGTAGCCCGCTCATCGGCTTGCTTGATCCCATCCTACACACGCCGGAGTACGTACATGCCACATCGTTTGTGCTCTTCTCGGCCCTCTGTGCGCTGGGATGTGCCGTATCCGACCGCCCACGAGACCGCGTCGTTTATCCGGCCTTGTTATCACTCGCCGAGGGCAACATGAAGTGGGCCATTGCTGTCTGCGTCAAGTCGCTCGAGACCATCCAGACCATTATCATGATGCAGTACTGGGCCCCTGTCAGCCAGCGCCAGTCTGACGATCCTTATTGGCTGCGCCTTAGCCATGCCGTCCAGCTTGCCCGCGAACTCGGCATCCACCGCCCGGCCACCATTGTCGAACAGGTCCACAACGCCGTCTCCCAGATTCCCGGTGGAGCCACGCCCGAATTCCGAGAACGCCTGTTCCGCAACTTTGAGCGCACCTGGCTCTACACGTTTATTTCTGACAAGAGTTTCGGTATCATTACCGGTCGTTCCATGGGTGTTGCCTGGAAGGAGATGCCCGCCTCAGCCTCGGAGTGGTGGCGCAAGCCCATGACTGTCCCTGTCGACCGCATTGTCAGTGGCATTATTGAGATGCGCGGCCTCTTTCTGACGGCCATGGAGCAGCGCAAGCGTGTCGAAAACACTTTGTCGGCCGTCGAGCAGTGGCATGCCCAGACGTATCGCGTCCTCGAGCAGACCCGCAACACCCGCTGCGCCCCCTCACCCGATTGCCCCTACTTGTCGGTGCTCGCCTTTTACATGGACCACAGTATTATGGTGCTCAATGCCCAGGCCCTGCGCGACATGAGCGCCATCGACCTGACGGGCACATCCCCCGAGCTCCTGCACTTGTCAGCCATGAACGTTGATATTGCCAGCCGCCTGCTCGATACCATGCTGCACGACCCTGTCTTACTTGAGCTCATGGTCGGTTTCCACAACAACCAGTTTATTATGGTCTGCCATGCCGCCACCGAGATCTTGTATGCCATCCAGCGCGGTGGGCTTTCTCTCGTCAAAGTGGACCAGGCCGCCGCAAAAGTACGTGCTATTCCAGGCCATTTGGACCGCATTGCCGCGAGGCTACCCACGACGTCGGCGGCGCATCTGTACGCAAGCCTCTCGGCATTTTTCGTTGTCCAGCTCGACAAGGTTGTGCGCAACAATGCCGAACGATATGGTGTTACTGCTTCTGGTGCGGGTGCAGGTGTCAGCAGTGCAAGCAGTGTCAATAATACCGAAGACCGAAGCATGGCCGCCGATTCAGACGACGAAGGTGGTGAGGCCGATGGGGAGGAGGTCTCTGCTGCTGTACCGCAGCCCCTCTTACAGCAACAACAACAACAACAACAACCGACACAGCTTCAACTCCTGCAACAACAGGCACAGCAACAACTACAGCAGCAGCAGCAGCAGCCAATGCAGCCCCAACAACAAAGCTCCACCACCTCGTCGTCGCTGCGTGCCCTCGACCGTATTATCGAACCTGATCAGGATTCGTTGCTGGCCGACTGGTGGAAGACGGTCGACGGTGGTCTGCTGGACTCGACGACTTGGATGGACATGGGCTTTTTGAGTTCCGAGCAGCCCATCTTGGGGTCGTCGGAAGCCACAGGTGGCAATAGTGGTGACCCGCAGGACGGTGTCGGTTTCAACCAGAGCATGTTCCAGTAGGGAAGGTAACATGTGAGGGCGGATGGACCTTGTGAGGGTCAATCGCGACCCTACGTTTAATAATGTGTACGATTTGTATTCCGATATGTGCGTTTTTCTTTTTATTGATATCAAAAGTTTGGACGGGTATATTCACTAAAAAATAATGATGAAAATAACCAACAAACTTTATGACTCTAAACGTGAATGTCTTCAAGATAGTGATAACACTCAATGACTGTCCTTATCTCCCGGCTCTCGGTCGATCAGAGGCGTTTCTCGGGCCGCTTTGCGCGGGCCGCTCCTTATCCCTTTGGAGAGTCATGAAGACCAGATCGTCCGCTGTACGGAGGGTTTCTTTGGCTTTGGACGGCGCCACTCTTTAAAAATGTTCAAAATTCCTAGAAAAGGGAAAGATATCAAAAGGAACGGAGCCTGAAGGATTCCAAACATGTAAAGCAGCCAATAAGCTTGCTGGACTTATACGACGTTGTTATCGTGTGAGAAGGGAAAATACCCAAATAGGGAAATAAGAGGTTCGAATGGTGGACGGCGTCTTAGTGGACGGCGTCTTACAACCAGCAACTCCACCACACTTATTTCTTGACTTACACGGACGACGCGACAGAGCGCACAGTCCCATGGATGATAAGGTCTAGGAAAGACGGCGAATTCAGCCTACGACTTTTTCTCTTGTCTCCTCTCTCACAGTTCTTCCCTCCTTCCTTTTCTTCCTCTTCTCGCTCTCACCTACTCTTTTGCCTTTTCGCTATCTCTCACGCTCGACCCATTCGATTCTCTATCAGACGCACGCATCAACGCCCAGACAATTCGCCGTTTTCGTTATCAGTGACCACACAGCAAGAGAAGACAAGAATCCGGGAGTTATAGTCGACGACTCGACTAGCTCCAACGAAGAAGACGGCGGCCATGGACATGGATACGGATATCGACTGAAGAATGACCACACACGGTGGCGACTCCATAATGGCGAGCCCGAATAAACGAGCGACCAAGAGAGGGGAAGAATGATGGAGGGAGGGGGATGAGAGATACTGTAGGACGGCGATGAAGATACACGTCCCTGAACATGTGTAATCGATAACAGATCGACTGACTCGCCGACCCTCGACATCGAGATACGATACCGGACATGGGCATCGATATATCTTGAGCCTCTCTCTTCATGTCCGAGTAGAAAAGAGCTCTCACAAAAGATCATCATCAACAACAACATATCGTCTGAACTCATTTCGTTCTCCCACTTTAAGCTATCAGTCTTGATAGATCGACATCAACAAAAACCTACCTTCACTCTACCTCATATTACATTATCGACATGGCACCTGGAGCTGTTCTGGAGACGGCCGCCATCATCCCGTCTGGGGCAGCAGGCCTCCTCAAAAAGGATGTTATCAAGACGACAGTCAATGAGATCACCACGCCTCTCACATCCAAGGACGCTCTCGACGCTGCCATCACCCGCTACACAGCAGCCAACCCGCGCTCCCTCGAGCTGCACAAGCTCGCCACCGAGAGCATGCCCGGCGGCAACACGCGCACCCAGCTGCACACATCACCGTTCCCGCTCTGCATGAAGTCCGGCAAGGGTTACCAGCTGACATCTGAGGACGGCGTGACATACACAGACTTTGTGGGTGAGCTGACGGCGGCCGTCTACGGTCACTCGCACCCAGTCATTGTGTCGTCGCTGCTGACAACGGTTACCACCGTCGGCTTCAACCTGGGCGCCACCATTGCACAGGAGCACGTCCATGCCTCGGCCATGTGTGAACGGTTCGGCCTGGAGCGCGTGCGGTTCACCAACTGCGGCACCGAGGCCAACCTGCACGCCCTGGCCGGCGCGCGGGCATTTACTGGCAAGCGCAAGGTGGTGGTGTTCGCGGGCGGCTACCACGGTGGTGTGCTCATGTTTGGTGGCGGTGTCCCGGCGGTTAACAACGTGGACCGGGACAACTTCATCATTGCACGGTACAACGACGTGGCGAGCGCGCAGGCGGCGATTGCGCAGGAAGGTGTGGCGGCCGTGCTGGTGGAGGGCATGCAGGGTGGACCCGGTGCAGTGCCGGGCTCGCGGGCGTTCCTCAAGGGTATCGAGGCAGTAGCCAAAGAGGTGAGCATAGAATAAGGTCCCTGATGTCCAGTCTCCTGGTCTTTTGTTTTATACTGACGTTTGTTTAGGCCGGTGTAGTTTTCATCCTCGACGAAGTCATGACATCGCGCGTGGCGCCCGGTGGCCTCGCCGAACTCCACGATCTGCACCCCGACATGAAGTCGTTTGGCAAGTATCTCGGCGGCGGTCTGGCTTTTGGTGCTTTTGGCGGCCGTGCCGACATTATGGCGATGTACGACCCTCGGCCCCAGCCGGCGACAGCAACGGGCGCACCGCCTCCCTTCCTCACGCACCACGGCACGTTCAACAACAACACGCTCGCCATGTATGTCGGCCACGCCGGCCTGACCGAGGTCTACACACCCCAAGTGTGCACGGATTTCAACGCCATGGGCGACGACCTGCTGCGCGACCTGGCGGCTGTGACGGCCGGCACCAAGATGTGCTTCACGGGTGTGGGCACAGTGCTGGGCTCGCACTTTACGGCGACGGGTCTGCAGACAATCGAGCGCGAAACGGCTGAGGACTGGACGCTCAAGGAGCTGTTCTGGTTCGAGATGATGGAGGCCGGTTTCTGGATCACAAGGCGCGGCAGCATTGCGCTGTGCTTGGGCACGCCGACGAGCGAGCTGCAGCGGTTTGTGGCGTGCGTGGCGGCGTTCCTGGAGCGGCACGTAGAACTGGTGACTGTTAAGAGCTCATAGGAAACGACCCAAGCGAGTCGAGAAGGCGAGGGTGGAGGATAGAAAATATCCGACGAAGGAACGAGAAGGGAAGAGTCCAGGGAAATTGGTCGGCGAGCTGAAAATGTATTTGGCAAGGTCGCGATGTCGTGATTGTCTCTTGTCTTTGATATTGGGCCGTGTTGGATGACCGTGGCTGGTGTTGGCCTGATTCTGAGTGAATCCAGACGAATCCAGTTAAGCGAAATAGAGTTCTGACTTCTTCGAGACTTCCTTTCTTTTTTCAACAAGCGCGTTCATTCCGCTCGTTTTCCCTCGACTGTTCTCGTGCTTCCCTGTTTTTTTTTATGTGCGCTTGGTGCGCATTCTTGCTGCAGCTTGACTGCGTTTCTGCAGGGTGTCTTCCCCAAGCTTGCAGCTTTCTGCATCTTTGTGCATCACGCCCCCAAACGTGCCCTGCAAAGTGAGCTTGGCAGCTGAATCACGCTCCAATAGCAAGGTGGAAGAACAAAGCAGGGACTGCCCCCGGTTCTTGAACTCGTTTGGGGAATAGTTTCGCTTGACTCGAAAAGCTTGGGCGATTGGAACAAAATAGGGACGATGAGCAATAACGCCACAGTGGATAAAGCGCATGAGGGAAGAGCAGTTGGAGTGGGGTGAGTTGTTGTACTGGCACGGAGCCGAGAGAGTGGATGAAAGGACGGCAGCAAAAAGAGAGGAAATGGTAGAAAATGTGAGGAAAAGGAGTCAAAGGAGTTTTGGAGGCTCACAAGATCGAAGCTCCAAAATGAAGCTTAAACTTGGGCGCCAATTCGACGACGAACAGGGCAAGAGCAACAAACACTTGGGGGCAGGCAAGTGCCCCACCTTGTTGTCTTCAAGTCACCCAATGGCCTGGCAGGCGCATCAAAGCGCACCTTCCTGACGAGACATGCGCCCGCCACTAGGGCCCCAGCACATGGGGGTCCCGTAAGGCGTCATCGCGCCTTTACGTAACGCCCGCAAGCCCGCCTGGCAAGGTCCAGGATGAACACAGTCTGAAGCCCTGCAGTGCACTAAAGAGCCTTAGCCAATGGCAGCAGCCGCCGATGACGAGCTCGACGGCCTGACCGCCAGGCACATCCAGACCACCTGAGGGATATGTTTATTGGCTTGGTCTTTTTCGTTTCTGCATTTTTCTTTATTTTCGTTGCATCGATGGTCTCGATGGTCTCGATTTACCAGAGTTCCGAAAGACAAAAGATGCGAATACGGGCCTGAATAGAGAGCGCCCGGACGCCACGAGTTTGTCCAGCTGTGGCGTGGCCAATCGTGCCTACCAGTTCTGTTCGAACTTTGCTAGCGGTCAAAGTCTCTGCACGCGGGAAAGGTAAGAACGACCCATGGATTGGGGGGCAAGCGTGGGAACACTGGCGCCGAGTTGCGACGTTATGAACATTTGAAGGAAGGCGCGGCGCAAGAAGTGGAGTGCCAACGACCGAGAAGCTGCCGTCACAGTTTGTGTCCCTTCGTAGCTCGGTTGGTCTTTCTGCGCGCCGAACAAGCTGTTCTGGCAAGAAGTCTCTGCGCTCGCGTGCTTTTGGAAGGCAAGAACATTCAACAGACAATGGACAGGGAGGATTGGTCGTAGTAATTTTGCATCTTGGAAGATGCAACATAAAACACACATGAGAGGAAAGCACGAAAGCGCACCCTAGAAAAGCCTCAAAATTAAACAGACCAAAACAAAGAACAAATGGACAAAAGACCCGAGACAAGGAACAAACAACCCTCGGCCATCAACAGTTCTTGACAGCTTCCCAGGCGAATGTAAAAAGAGGGTCGCTCCCATCGCACCGGACCCGCGTGCGTCTCCCATTCCCTGTTTCGATCTGCACTCGACTTGCCGTCTGTTCTTTTGGGACTCTTTTATTTTTCCCTTTTATTTTCTGCAGTCTCGTTTTTCTCTCCCTTTTTTCTTTTGCTATTTCTTCATCTGATCTCCCCTCTCCAGATCATCGCTCCCACGTTTTCTCACCTCCCTTTTCACCTTTCTTACATACTCCCTCTCGACCACTCTTCTCTTATCGAGTCTCTCTAGTCTCGCAGTCTTGGCGCCGTCTTTCTGCTCGCAGAACGCCTTTTACGCTCGAGATAACAACTGTGGAGAGCGCCGCCTGCGTCCCTCTCCCCTGTTCTGATAAGAGAACACACCAAAACACAGCAAACAACGCGCCCTCTACGACCACGGCGTCTTGCTGATACGCGGGCACGCCGTTCGAGTACGCCGTCTGCAGTCTTTGACCGACTTACATGAAAGAAGCCCAGCTCTTTTGCCTTTTGCGACAAGCTCAGAAGCTCTTATCTTGAGCCTTGTCGATTGGCGCAAAAGCAGCCAAGAGGAGCAAGACGGAAGGATCACAAACAAGCGTACACAGTATTTGTTTTGTGTGAAAGCTGTCAAGGTCCCTTATAACAGACCGCTGATCCGGAAACGAATCGACACAAAAAAAACATTGAGCAGAACTGGAATGTGCTTGAGCTGAACTCTTTTGTTCTTGCGCAAGTTTGCTTGGTGACACAACACCGGCATATCTTTCTACCCGCATCTTCTTTCCTCTCTTTCCTTAAACTCTTCTCTATTCTTCTCTTCTGCAACAACCTTCACCATGTCATATGATCCCTCGCCCAACGGCCATCACGGCCCCGGGCTGCTCAACGACGAAATCGGCATCGACTACCGCGCGCCCGACAAGAAGGACAACGACCCCTATGGCAGTAATGGCAGCCCGCACGACAAGCCCTCGGCCGACGAGGGCTCAACTGGCGACTTTCAAGCCATCGATCCCCACTCGGGTGTCAAGCGCGGCCTCAAGACCCGCCACCTGAGTATGATGGCCTTGGCTGGTATTATTGGCCCCGGTCTGCTTGTTGGTTCTGGTGGCGCGCTGTCTTCGGGTGGCCCTGCTGCCCTGATTATTGGTTTCGGTGTCATTGGTATCATCGCTTTCAGCATCATGCAGTCTCTCGGTGAGCTGACGACGCTCTACCCTTCGGGCGGTGCGTTCGTCACGCTGGCCGACCGTTTCGTCGACAAGGCTTTTGGTGTTGCCGTGGGCTGGAACTATTTCATCATCTGGTTTGCCGTCCTGGCCAACGAGTACAACACGATTACAAGCATTTTCTCGCTGTGGAGTGACAAGGTGCCCATCTGGGGCTACTTTTTGCTCTTTTGGTCTGCATTCATGGCTTTCCAGCTGCTCGGTGTCGAGGCCTTTGGCGAGGCCGAGTTCTGGCTGGCCCTGATCAAGCTCGCTGGTTTGGTCGCCTACTTTTTGTTCTCCATCATCTACGTGAGCGGTGGCATTAAGGGCGTCCCGGCCATTGGCGGCGAGTACTGGCACAACCCAGGCGCGTTCCCGCATGGTTTCCGCGGTGTGGCTACTGTGTTCGTCTTCTGTTCGACGTTCTACGCCGGTGTTGAGTCCATTGCCGTCGCCGCCACTGAGACCAAGAACCCGGGTGTTGCTGTCCCGCGTGCCATCCGCCAGGTGTTTTGGCGCATCATCTTCATCTACATGGGCTCGGCCATCTTCTTTGGTCTGACCTGCCCCGCCAACGCTGACGGCCTCATCAATGGCGCTAGCAAGGCGCTCAAGTCGCCCATGACCATTGCCATCCAGAACGCCGGCTGGCAGTCGGGTGTCAACCTGATCAACGCCTTTATCTTTGTGACGTGTCTGAGCGCCGTAAACTCGAGCATCTACATTGGCAGCCGCACGCTGCTCTTTATGGCGCAAGACCGCAAAGCCCCCAAGTTCTTGGGCTGGACCAGCAAGCGCGGTGTGCCCATCCCGGCCATTGTGCTGACCAATGCCTGCGGCGCTCTGAGCATGATGAACGTCTCGACTGGTGCCAGCAAGGCTTACGGTTACATTGTCAACCTGTCGGGCGTCTCGACGTTCTTGGTCTGGGGCGGTATTTCTTTCACGCACATCCGTTTCCGGTCGGCCTGGAAGGCCCAGGGCCACACCGCCGACGAGCTGCCCTTCCAGTCGTTCCTGTACCCCTGGAACGCCTACTTTGGTCTGTTTGCCAATGTCTTCTTGGCACTCGTGCAGGGCTGGTCGTACCTGTCGCCCTTTGACGCCGGCAACTTCGTCGACGCCTACATCCTGCTGCCCATCTTTGCCATCATCTACTTTGGCTACAAGTTCATCTTCAAGACACGCTTCTGGCGCGCCCACGAGATGGACCTGGTGTCAGGCCGCCGTCGTGATCTCGAGGAGGACAAGGAGCTGGTCCGCGGCGACTTGAGCCCCGCGCCTTGGTACAAGCGTTTGTGGCAGAACTTCTAAGCGTGTCACTTTTGCAGCTTGGCAGCGGAAAGTCGGACATAGCACCTCCTAAAAGCCGGCTGTCTCTCTCAGCCGGCTTATGTGGATCGTTTGTTGATGTCACTTAGACTTTCTGGGTTTTTTCCATGATTTTGTTTTCCGTTCTCTCATTTTATTTGCATTTATTTGCCTTCTTTCTCAATTTCGCGCACAAATACCCCGTTGTCGCCTCCTTTGGGGGCTGGCATGTTGGATTATGTAGTTTCTCGAGTTGAATTTGATACCGGGCTCGTCGCAAGGCGTTTCCCTTCTGTTCTGGACCTATACTGCTGCATATTCTTGCGAAAACCACCATATTATGCTCTCCATGACGATGTAGACTGTAAGATTTGTGAGACGACACGTTCTTGTGCGACTTCCTTGTTGGGAAACTCGTCGTATACAGGCTGACACGGGAAAGCGGGACACGAGGCTGCACGTGTGTGAGCACGTATTGTCACGTGCGATGAAACGCTATTTGTGGAGACCTGCCTCCAAGAAGCCAAGCACCCAAGGCAACTGTTACAAGGAGCACCAAGCTTTACGCCCAGCTAGCAATCGCAACAGCGGCCAAGAGAACCAAGAACACGACGTAATCCCATTCCAAGCCCCCTTATCCGTGTACGGAGTACGACGGCCAAGGACGACGACGACGAAGATAGGGAACCAAAGAGACGATTCGAAACGACGGCGACCGACGAATCGGGTATTTTGACAAATGACGAGACATTGATTAAATCGAAGACGACATCCCAAAGTTCGAAACGACGATAATACAGAATAAGATACTTTAGCGGCGCGGCCGTGTTGGTCGACGAGACGAACGAGAGACGAGGGACACGCACAGCGCGAGTGACACACAATGGCGTCCCGATCGTCGTCGTTCATGTCGTCGACGGCGATGGGCGACGCAGGGGGCGGAGCGGCTGGGAGTGTTGGATCAGGACTTCATGTTCGACGACCATCAGTTAGCTCTCGATTGTCGTTTGCTGTCTCGACAGCCGAGCGCGGCGAGCATGACGAAAGTACACCGGCAGCCGCAGCAGAGCACCAGCGGATCGAAGAGGAGATTGCCGAGATCAAGCGCTACGAGGATTTTACGACAATAGGTGAGTATCTTTGTGTTGGTAGGAAATTACACCCGCGACCCGTTTTACTGACACCCACCTCCTTTAGATTGGGTACAAGATGCAGCCCGCGAACAGCTCCGGCGCAAAGCCCGACGACGACATAACGCGAACCTCTACGACCACGGCCAGGTCGGCTGGCGACACAAGCTGTACGAATCCTACGACGCAGCCCAGGGCTGGATCGTCGTAACACTGATCGGCGTGGCCATTGGCCTCAACGCGGCATTTCTCAACATTATTACAGAGTGGCTGTCGGACATCAAGCTGGGCTACTGCACGACGGCCTTTTACCTCAACGAGAACTTTTGTTGCTGGGGCGAGGACAATGGCTGTGCGGACTGGCACCGCTGGACGGGCTTTGAGCCGGCCAACTATGTGCTTTACCTCATTTTTGCGACGGCGTTTGCGTTCACATCGGCTATACTCGTGCGTTCATACGCGCCGTACGCGGCCGGCTCGGGCATTTCCGAGATCAAGTGCATCATTGCTGGCTTCACAATGAAGGGCTTTCTGGGCTTCGGGACGCTGGCCATTAAGTCCGTGGCGCTGCCGCTCGCCATTGCGTCGGGTCTGTCTGTCGGCAAAGAGGGACCCAGTGTGCACTACGCCGTGTGCACGGGCAACGTGATCTCGCGCATGTTTGCCAAGTACCGGCGCAACGCGTCCAAGACGCGGGAGATTCTGTGTGCGTGTGCGGCTGCTGGTGTTGCTGTGGCCTTTGGCAGTCCCATTGGCGGCGTGCTGTTTTCACTCGAAGAGATGGCCTCCTACTTCCCGCTCAAGACACTCTGGCGCAGCTACTTTTGTGCGCTTGTGGCGACGGCCGTTCTGGCGGCCATGAACCCCTTCCGCACGGGACAGCTCGTCATGTTCCAGGTGCACTACGATCGCTCGTGGCATTTCTTTGAGACGGTTATTTACATCATTATTGGCATCTTTGGCGGTTTGTATGGTGCCTTTGTGATCAAGTGGAACCTGCGCGTGCAGGCATTCCGTAAAAAATACCTCAGTCAGCACGCCGTGCTCGAGGCCACGCTGCTGGCGGCGGCTACGGCCATTGTCTGCTACCCCAACGTATTCCTCAGAATCGACATGACGGAGAGCATGGAGATTCTGTTCTTGGAGTGCGAGGGTGCCGAGGACTATCAGGGTCTCTGTGAGGCGCCCAACCGCTTGTGGAGCATTGCGTCGCTCGTCGTGGCCACGCTGCTGCGCACGTTCTTGGTTATTATCTCCTACGGCTGCAAGGTTCCCGCGGGCATCTTTGTGCCGTCGATGGCCATTGGCGCGTCGTTTGGCCGCATGGTCGGTATCATTGTGCAGGCCATCCACGAGGCGTACCCATCGAGCGTCTTCTTCGCTGCCTGCGAGCCTGACGTGCCCTGCATCACGCCCGGCACATATGCCTTTTTGGGCGCCGCTGCTGCGCTGTCGGGCATTATGCACCTGACCGTGTCCGTCGTCGTCATCATGTTTGAGCTGACAGGCGCACTGACGTACATTTTGCCGACCATGATTGTCGTCGGCGTTACTAAGGCCGTCAGTGACCTGTTTGGCAAGGGCGGCATTGCTGACCGCATGATTTGGTTCAGCGGTTTCCCCTTCCTCGACAACAAGGAAGAGCATAATTTCGGTGTGCCCGTCTCGCAGGCTATGAACAGTGATGTCACCGCACTCCCCGCAGCGGGCATGACGCTCGCCGCCGTGGACCGTCTGCTGGCCCAGGGCAAGTACCAGGGCTACCCGGTCGTCGAGGACGCCGAGACACACGTGCTGGTCGGCTACGTGGGACGCACAGAGTTGCGCTACGCCGTCGACCGATTCCGACGCAATGCGGGACCCCTTAACCCAGATACCCGCTGTGTGTTTTTGCCGCCTGCCGAACTAGCTGCTGCCGCCGCTAATAGTGGACCTGCAGCTGCGGCGGCTGTGGGTGATGATGCCCTCTTGACAGCGCCCATGACGCCCGCACTGACCATTTTCCCCGATATGGCGGCCGTCAATACCAGTGCCAACAGCGGCAGACGAAGCCCTGGGGCATCGCCCGCTCACCCACCACCAACGACAGCTGTCGATTTCAGCCGCTACGTCGACCGCACACCCGTGACTGTCCACCCGCGCCTGCCCCTCGAGACCGTCATGGAGCTCTTCCGCAAGATTGGCCCCCGTGTTATCTTGATTGAACACCACGGCAAGCTCACCGGCCTCGTCACCGTCAAGGACTGTCTTAAGTACCAGTTCAAGGCCGAGGCTGCCGAGAACACGCGCACTGCCGGCACGAACGGCACCGACGAGAACGGCAATAGTGCCGAGAACCAGCAGGAGCAGCTGTGGCATGGAATGCTGTGGCTGGCCGGCTGGGTGGCTGACCGTGTGAGCCGACTAACAGGTGGGCGTATCCAGCTGGGCAGCGGCCACAACGGCTACTACGATGGTAGTGGTGGCAACGGCAACAGGGGCAGCGGTGACCATGCAATTCTCGACGGCACAGAAGACGTTGACGACGAGGGAGTCGAGTTGGATACGAGGTAGAGAGGAAGTCTCTCGTTCGGTGTATTTTCATAGCGTATTTTCAGGACACAAAGATAGCGATTTCATAGAAGACCGCCAATGACAGATATCTGCTTCAGCAGGCGTTTCAACAGACACCCAACGACACGACCATGTTACAATGCATGGCACCGCAACACCAGTTTCGAAATCTTCACCGTATTCTCATTTCTCGACAAAACTGGCCAATGTCAATGATATGTCATTGGTAGGGCGCAGGGCGCAACGGCTGACTTTGGCTGTTACCTCAGGACATATCACCGACCTGCTAGCGCTGATCGTTGGGCGTGTCCAAGAACGCGCTTGTTCCTGGTCTGGAGATGGCCTGACTTTACGTCTGTTGGAGAAAGAATAGCTATCACTGACAGGCCCAAAAAGTGAGAGGTTGTTAGAGATCAACAATCGTGCCTGCCGTTGTTGAGACTGGATGTTGTCGTGTTGCTCCTTCCTACTCAGAATGGTGTAGAACCCCCACATTTGGCTATATCCGCCCGTCCTTGCGCACCGAGTGCAGCTTCCGCACTTCACCTCCAACTCTACTGCCGCTCCTGCCCGCTGCTTTCTAAATAGCGGGAAAGTACGTTAGTCCAGGGGCGCTTATAACGAAATAGGAAGGCGAAGGCGGCGGGACCGGGCCAACTTTACTTGGTAAAGTCGTGGGGAGGAAGAATTTTACTGCACCAAATCGCCTCCAAAGTCCCCCTCTCGGGCAACTACAACGGAGACAGTTAGCTAAGCGCTAGAACTGCAAGTACTTGTATTCCGTACAGGTCGGCCTCGCCCAGCCATTGGTGATCAACGACAGTCGCCAGATATAAACCTCAGCTCGTCTCTTTCACACTTGTTGACATCACCAATTTTTTCGTTGTTTTCCCCAAACATTGATACCCCTCCACACACTTCCCAGACCACCCACAATGGATGACAACGCCTTCCGCGAGGCCGCCACGGCGTCCATTGACGAGAGTAAGTCAACCTTGAATGTTTAACCATTGATTCTGTATAGCTTCAAATGGTCTTGAGTCCGAGTTCCGACTTCGGTTTCGTCGGCGCCATGGTGCACCGCTTCAGTCTCGACCTCCAACTAACACCTCACAGTCATCAAGTACTATGCCAGCCTTGGCGAGCGGCCGGTCGTCTCGACCGTTGAGCCGGGTTACCTCCGCAAGCTGCTGCCCGATGCTGCTCCCGAACAGGGCGAGGCCTGGAACGTCATCCGCCAGGACGTCGAGGACAAGATCGTGCCCGGTCTCACCCATTGGCAGTCGCCCAACTTCTTTGCCTTCTTCCCCTGCCCCGCCAGCTACCCCTCCATTCTCGGCGAGTTGTACTCAGCCACCTTCGCTGCTGCCGCTTTTAACTGGATCTGCAGCCCGGCCATCACCGAGCTCGAGACTGTCGTTCTCGACTGGTTGGCCCAGCTGCTCGGCCTGCCGGAGGAGTACCTGTCAACGGGTCCCACGCGCGGCGGTGGTGTGATTCATGGCACAGCCTCCGAGGCAGTTATGACGGCCATGACGGCTGCTGCCGACAAGTACCTGCGTGCTGCCCTGGCGGCGGACCACCCAGGCTTCGAGACGCTGGCCAAAGAGGAGAAGGAGGATCTGCGCGCACTGCGTCGCTCGCGTTTGGTTGCTCTCGGTGGCGGCACGGCGCACTCGTCGGCCAAGAAGGCCGCTCAGGTTCTGGGGCTGCGCTACCGCTCGGTCCCTGCCCCCGCCGCCAATGGCTACTACATCAACGGCGACGGTCTGCGCGAGACGCTGGCCAAGGTCCGTGCTGCTGGCCTCGAGCCCTTCTTCTTGAGTACCACGTTCGGTACTACCGACACTTGTGCTGTCGACGACTATGCCAGCATTGTCGAGGTCCTCGATGCCGATCTCAAGACTCAGGTCGCCGCTGGTCGCGATGCTGCCGCTTCCGATATCTGGGTCCATGTCGACGGCGCCTATGCCGGTTCCGCCCTTGTCGCTCCCGAAACTCGTGCCATTATGTGCCCTGCGCCCCTCGACCCTTCGAACCCCAACTCCGAGGCCACGGGTACTGCCGTCCTCCGCCGCTTCCACTCCTTCAACATGAACATGCACAAGTGGCTCCTCACCAACTTTGACTGCTCCTGCCTTTTTGTGCGCGATCGCCGCTGGCTTGTCGATGCCCTCGGTGCCGATGCCCACTACTACAAGAACGACTACAGCGATGGTGGCCTCGTTACCGACTACCGCGACTGGCAGCTGCCCCTGGGCCGCCGTTTCCGCAGTCTCAAGGTCTGGTTCGTGCTGCGTACGTACGGCGGCGAGGGTCTTCGTGCGTACATTCGCCGGTCGATTTCGCTGGGCGAACGTTTCGCGGATTCGTTGAAAGCGCGCTCCGATCTCTTTGAGATTATCACGGGTCCGCAGTTTGCCCTGACGGTGTTCCGTGCCGCGAAGCTGACGGCCGACGAACCTCTCGAGGTCACGTCGGCACGCACGCGCCGGGTGTGCGAACTGGTCAATGGCGGCGGCAAGATTTGGGTGACGGGCACGACGCTCGAGGGTGGTGTTGCGGCCATCCGTGTCATGACGGGTAACTTCTCGACGCACGCCGAGCACGTTGATGGTGCGAGCAAGATCTTTGTCGAGACAGCCGAGAAGGTCCTGGCCGAGGAGAAGGCCAAGTCGGCGTAAAAAGCTGTTATGAGTTTAAAATCGAATCTAGAACCCAAAAAGATAGAACGTTAGATGGACATCAGCGTCGCACAATATGGTTTCACATAGATATCGTACATATATATTCCCCAATAAAATGAAATGGCCAAAAAAGCCAAGGAAGCCAAAATATGTCAAAAAAGATTATCATTATTGCCATGTTCATTCACTGGCTTGCCACAAAACCAGGCTAACGCTGTTGTACATAATCATCGTAGCTCCCCATTTAAGGGTCTCTTCCAAGTTCCCGCGCTCATCCTTAAATTCAATGCCAAAACGCTCTCAAAAACACAGAAACAAAATCATACACTCCTCATACAAAATCAAATACTCGCTCTGCGCGGCGCCATCGTCCGCCGCAACGCCTTCTTCTCCTCCGTCTCCTCCATCAACGGGAGACGGCCGTCATCGCGCAGCTTCTGCAGGAAATTCTGGCCGTATTTGTAGCCGACTTGCACAATCTCGTCAAATTTGCCAAACTCGAGTGTGCCGTAGTCGTCAATCGGCGGCCGCATGTACAGGCAGCCGGGAAGCGTCTTGGCCCGTTCGAGAGCGTCAACGCTGGACACGTATGCAAGACGCGCCTGGATCTCGGCCAGAGTCGGCGGATTGGGTGTAGACGACAGGGGATTCCACCGGTTGATAAATGCCCAGAAGCCAGAGAGTGTATCGCCAAAGGCCTGTGGTGTATCGTCGTCCAGTGCGCCGACATCGACAGCAAAGATGATGTCTGCGCCCAGGGCCTTCATATGCGAGACCGTCAGGTTGTCAACATAACCACCATCCAGCAGCATGCTGCCTTCGTCGCAGAGTGGAGGCAGCAGGCCGGCAAGAGACATGGAGGCACGGACGTAACGCCAAGCGTAGCCGCTCGTGTGGAATTCGGCACGGCTCTTGCTGATGTTTGTCGTGTTGCAATAGTATTCGAGCCAAAAATCCTCAATCTGCGCCTTGCCAAACGACTTGTAGATACCACGGTTGAACTCGTGACCGGTCGTGTACGATGCCGACGGGTAGGTCAGGTCCAGCGCAAAGCGCCAGACACTAGCCATACGGCCCGCAAACTTCTTGGACAGACCAAAGATGGGAACAACATCAGCATGGCGAGCATAGAGGGCACCAACAAAGGCGCCCAT
The DNA here is from genome assembly GCA_029298735.1 of Ophiostoma sp. CBS 140.51. NCBI lineage: Eukaryota > Fungi > Ascomycota > Sordariomycetes > Ophiostomatales > Ophiostomataceae > Ophiostoma > Ophiostoma sp. CBS 140.51. The sequence goes on from JANSLP010000287.1 coordinate 21,753, forward strand.
CGACGTGCCGCCAATCATGTCGATTGGAATACCAGCATCCTCCAGCGCACGAATGATACCGATCTGCGCAAGACCACGAGCGCCACCACCACCGAGAACAAGACCAATGGATTTGCCACACAGGCGCCGTGCGAGGCGGTGGAAGTCGTCCTTGAATGGAGCATCCGGCGCATAAAAGGGACTGCGTCGGACCTTGCGTGAGGTGTACTTCTGGATCTCTGCCTGTAGGATCTGGACTCTCTCCTTGAGGCTGGGCCCCAGCCGTTTGGGTGGTTGGTGTATTGGTACCGTCTGTGAAGAGAACGGCATCTGCACGTGGTAATGACCACCATTGATCCAGACACGGTTCTTCAACCAGGAGCGCGTCGTGCCTGAGGCCGAATACCGCTCGGCGTGGAGCAGCACCAGAAGCTTGCGTGCCGTCGACTTCATGCCCAGCATGAACCGCTCGTACTCGCCAATCTCCGACGAGCCTTCAGCCAGACCAACGAGAAGGATGCAGTCGGCCTGTGTGATACAGGTCTGTGTCCAAGGCGAGTTGACACTAGTGTCTGATTGTACCATCGCTGTTAGCAAGTGTACAGGAATCATATTATGAAATGGGAGTCCAAGAGTAAAAAGAAAAAGAAAAAGAAAAAAAAAAGATGCATAGTCAGGAAAAAATTAGAGTTTAGTTAGCCATCATCGACGGCCGAAGCTCGCCTGTGGGACTGAAGTTTTCTCATCATTCAATGCAGGTGGGACAAAATGCCCGAAGCAAAAAAATAGGAAAGTAAAATCAAAACAAAACAAAATAGCAAATGTAATCTTACCTGCAACATAGACGACGAGACTGTACTTCTCTTCGAGGTCGGCGAGATACTGAGAAAGTTTCAGCTTGCCCATCTTGTTGAAAGCATGCTTTCCAAGATGGTTCAGAATAGCGGCTTGATTGAGTGTAGTCGCCCCATTGGGTGTTCCCACTTGGCTAAGAGCGTTCATGAGCTTGTCACCAAACTCCACGATCGGAACACCCGCTGTGACTGGAAGAATGGCAACAGTCCGCAGGTTATCGGTGGAAGAGCCCTTCTCGATCGAGTTGTTGGCCTTGCCATCGAGCATGCTGAGAGCGGCAGAAGGGTTTTCCATGAGATTCCGCATGCGGGACGCAATGATCTTTGAGATCTTGATCGTGATGTTGGGATGCTCCTGGGCCAGACTGTTGAACAACGTCCGGGGAAACTTGACCAACTCAGTGTCGCGAATGGCGTGCAAAGTGCCAGAGCGTGAGGACTCGGTGAGCACCTCCAGTTCGCCAACACTCTCGCCCTGACCAAACTCTGCCAGGACACCCACGCGTCCTTCCTTCCGGTCATCGACCAAACGCAGACGGCCGTTGAGTACAATGTAGATGGCCTCGCTCTCTTGGTTCTTGTGGAAGATGACTTGGCCGGCATTGACTTGCAACCATTCCAGGGCAAAGTCAATATGCAGAATCAGCCGCGGGAGGATGTTCGTGAGACGCTTCGCCATGGTGAGCAGAACAATGGGGTACCGGTCCACAATGCGTTCGAGTGAAGCACGAGGAAGGAAGCCAACGTAGACATCCGTCTTGGCGACGACATCGATGAACGAGCGGTATGACGAGACAGTACCAATGTAGCCTGCAAGACCGCCAGGCTTGATGAGAGCGACGCTCCGACGAGCAGACCTCGCCTTCTTCCTGCCTGTCGGCTTGGCAGCGCCGTTCTGTCCCAGTGGTGCCTGCTTGGCTGGCTTATTCAGCCGCGAGCCAAATGGATCAACGTCTGCCCCAAAGGGTGAAGCCGATTGCGACCCAGGAACCGAAGACGTCGACTGCAGAATGTCGCTCGATGTAGGAGCGCCAGCTGGCATGCAAACATCAAGGAAACCGTCAATGACGTAGTACAGACCGGGATTGCGTTCACCCTGTTCCACAAGCACGGAGCCCTTGGGGAAGAAAACGATCTCGGCTTCGTCCACCATGTCGTGAGCTAGACTTTGAACACTCGGAGGCGTGTTTGTTGTTGCACCGCCAGAAGTCATAGACTCGGCGTCACCATCCGCTGACCCAGCAAACGGATCCATGAAGCCAAAGGCATTGGAGCTGTAAGTTCTCTGGCGGAAGGTCTCGTACGATCCAAGACGGGGGGATGCCTCGACGGACTCGGCCTCTCTCGGTGTAGCAGTGCTAGAGTTGAGGCCAATCGCCTTGAACATGCACTCAAGCACGGACTCCCGGAAAACATTCTCTTCGTCAAGGCCCTCGCGCGAGTCAATGGACATGCGATTCTGCTTCTGGGTAGCGAATGGATTAAACGATCTCTGCGCCAGAGGCGACATCGCCAGGCTTCCCTCGATTTGGAACGGATCCGAGCCAAATTGAGTGTCGGCCAAGTCGGATTGAGAGCCGGCAGCAAGATCAACGTTCCCAGACGTCATGTTCAACGCTGTATTGGCGAGAAGATCACCGGGGTTGTTGTTTGATGGAGAGCTGTGGTCCTTCGAACGAATGCTGAACGACGTGGCCGAGGATGATGGCCGCTGTCTGGCTAAGGCATGCAGAGCTGCTTCCTTACGTAGCGTCGTTGCCGATCTCTTGCGACGGCCTGCAGCGGGGTTGTGGAGAGCAATGCCCTTGTCGGTCTCGTCCTCACCGATCCGCTCACGCTCGCGGTGAAACTTCTCTTTCAGACGCTCCAGAGCATCTCCGCGCAGGAAGTTCGGTAACTGGCACATGGTGTACTTAATCATGTTCTCCTCAGTCTGCAAGACCTCTTCCGAGAGTCCCAGGTAGTTGTACGCAGTCGCAAGCGTCACACGCTGGAAGCGGGACAGGATCACATGCACGATATGCGACGTGGCCTTGGGATAGATGCGGATGAGACGGCGGAAGGCGCTTGCGGGGATGATAGCAATTGTCGTGTCTACAGTGGCTCTGGCAATGATGTCAGGATGCACCGAGTTTGTGGTCATTCGTCTGGGTATCGGCCGTTGGGGGCGAGGCGGGTCCAGCGTCATAGGAGGAACACGCGGAAGGCCGGAGCCAGAGGCCGACTGCTGACGAGGTGCATCTGCTGTCTCGGCCGGCTCGGCAGTTAAGCCGTCAGCACCATAAACAGACGTATTGGAGAGCGGAACCCGTGAGTCTCGCGGTCCCCGGAAGTTTCCGCTCCCAGGAGGGCGAGGCATGGTGGGTCGGCTGCTCATACCAGGTGTGGCCGGTGCGCTGTCGTCCTCAACGCGAAGGTTGATATCCTCAGTGAAAAGCGACATGAGAGAGAACAGAGAAGACATGGGAGCGCCATTCCGGACCTCTGTGAGGAGCTGGTACCGCTGGTTTCCATGAGCGGGTGGGCCTTCGTCATCGTCGCTCGAGGCTGTTTCTAAGGATGGGCCACGGCGCGAATCGATGTTGGTGTGTCGATGACCGGGCCCAGAAGACTTGACAAAGATCTCAACGAGACCGTCAACCACGATACAGAAGCCCTTCTCTTCTTCAAGATCCAGGGTCTCGCCCGCGATGAGCTTCCGCGTCATCATGCTGCGAGTGAGCTCGTGGAAGACGGGGCGCTCAAGATAGCCAAAGATCTTGATGGCACTGAGGAACTCGTCCAGGTAGCTCGAGAGGCCCGACTTGGTACCTTCTTCGTGCGTATCCGGGAACAAGTCAATGTCAGGCTCCTTCCGCTGCGGCTCTGGCGGGAGACGCGCGTACATGTTGAGGTAGCGATACCGCACGAACCAACTGACAGCAGAGAAAAGAGCAACAAAAATGATCATTCTAGGGTTGTTAGTGTGCAAACAAAGCGAGATAGCTGCCGAAGTAGAGGAGAGGAAATGGAGAAGACATACAAAGTTGTGGCATTCATAGTCACCGTGAGTGTTGTCGAAAACAAGGTGAAGAGAAGCGTCGGCAGCGAAAACGTCGCCAGTTTCAGCACGAAATACAAGATGACAGAAATGACGTGGAGGACCGACAGCATCAGCCTCGCGAAGAGGCCGATCCACGACGAAGAGCCATGGTTGGCCGCAACATCGTGGGCAGTCGAGACGGCAGACGACAGAGCCGCCCGCGGACCTCCCGCAGCAGCCGACACGCTTTTTGCGAGCGAGGCGCTGAGAGAAGCAGCAGCAGCAGCAGCCGTGCTGCTACTGCTTGCAATGGTGGTGGTGTCGAGGGAACTCATCCTTTCGGCTGCAGAGCTCATGCAGCGGGTGAAGAGGCCTGCATTGTGGGTGGGCGGCGCGTCAGGCTCTCAGGGCCAGAAGGGCAGCTCTGCTTGTTGTTTGTCAAGCTTTTCCCTTCTTTTTCTCTTTCTCTTTTGTCCCGTTGGAACGTGTCAAGCCGCGCGGGATGCCAAGCGAACAAACGATGTGTTTGTGAGGGGGAAAGAAATGAGGGGTGTGAAAAATGTGGTGAAGACGCGTTGTGAAGATGAGATGAGAGAAGAAAAAGAGAAAAGGGGGAAAAGTGAAGACGTGAAGTCGGGATGAGAGATGAAGTGAAAAAGAGGGAAGGAGGAAAAGGGCTGGGAAGCTGTCTGAAAAACCCAAGCTTTTCACCTCCCCGTAAATAATGACGCTGTTGAATCAAAACGGAAAGAGCAGGTGGACCTCGTGAGTTACATAAGCCAGTTAGCCCGAGGCTTCCTGCCCCCGTGGCTCGTTTCCCCTGACCCCCCCTGTCGATTCCTGTTGCTTGCCATTTGCAGCAGGCGTGACAAGCTGGCGCACTGAGCGCACATGCCAAAGCAGGCGCATCCGGGTTCGGACTATCTGTTGTTCCAGCCCAAGCGCAAAACGAGGGCTACCACGACTCAGTCTCTGCCTGCCCAACCCCCACTACTCACCTGCTGCATTTGGTAAATACTTTGCCATTGACACCACAGGCAGCTCTTTCTTTCGCATCGCCGGAGGCAAGAGCGACTCGCAACAGCGCCGCCGTAAAAGTTTCAAAGGCCGCTTCGCCGCCGCATTGTATGACTCTTTCCTAGTTTGCATCAAAGGAGCTCTTTCTTTTCTGCGTCTTTGCGGCCTTTCCTACGCAAACTGTAGTTCCTTTGGGAAGGTCCCAACCTGTAACAATCGTAAATACACTGGGCCCTAGCAGCGCTACCGAAGCAGGAGCAGCCCTTGGACTGGACCCCATTCAAATTGCAAAGTCCGACCACTACGCAAACGGAACCATTGCCCCCAAGCCAGCCAGCCAGCCAGCACTACCAGCACCTTCTTTTTGCCCCGCCTGTATATTTTTTTTCGCTCCTTTTGCCTTTTGCCCTGCACGCCACGATCAACCGCGAAGACGAGAACCGCCCCTCCAGACCACCTCTCTGACACAACAACAACGCCGACGTCTCTCGATCGCACGGTTCTTTTCGCATCTACGACAATACAGTAGATCGAATTCGCATTTTTTTTCTTCACCATACACAATACACATAGGCAGCGACGACACATCCAACCGCCACGATGTCGTACAGCAACTGCAGATTTTATGAGGGTTCGTGATGCCCCTCTCCTTGATACCATGCCATATCGGCCTCACGTGGGCATGGCTACATCCATGGTGGATGGTGACTAGTTGCTAATATTGCTGCGCGCACACAGAGAAGTACCCCGAGATTGACAGCTATGTCATGGTCAACGTGCGCCAGATCGCCGACATGGGCGCGTACGTGAAGCTGCTCGAGTACGACGATATTGACGGCATGATCCTGCTCTCTGAGCTGTCAAGACGGCGAATCCGCAGTATCCAGAAGCTTATCCGCGTGGGCCGCAACGAGTGCGTGGTGGTGCTGCGTGTGGACAAGGAGAAGGGCTACATTGATCTGTCGAAGCGCCGGGTGTCGACGGAGGACGTCAAGAAGTGCGAGGAGCGGTACAACAAGAGCAAGATGGTGCACTCAATCCTGCGGCACGTCGCCGAGAAGACGCTGACGCCGATCGAGTCGCTGTACGAGACCATTGGCTGGCCGCTGAACAAGCAGTACGGCCACTCTCTGGACGCCTTCAAGCTGTCCATTACGTGAGCGACCCTCCTCTCTATCCTATTCCTTTGACTCGTCGCTAACAACTGTAGCAACCCCGATGTCTGGAAGGACATCACCTTCCCCAGCGCGCCCGTCGAGGAGGAGCTCAAGTCGTACATTGGCAAGCGGTTAACACCGCAGCCCACAAAAGTGCGTGCCGATGTGGAGGTGACTTGCTTCTCGTACGAGGGCATTGAGGCGATCAAGAAGGCCCTGCGCACTGCTGAGGCCGAGAACACGGAGGACAACAAGGTCAAGGTCCGGCTAGTATCGCCGCCCCTGTATGTCCTGACGAGCACGTGCCTGGACAAGAACACCGGTATCAGCCGGTTGACAAAGGCGATTGAGGATGTCCGCACCGTTATTGAAGCGTCGGGCGGCAAGCTGGTGGTCAAGATGGAGCCCAAGGCCGTTACGGAGAGCGACGATGCCGAGCTCCAGGCGCTCATGGAGAAGCGCGAGCGCGAGAACGCCGAGGTCAGCGGTGACGACAGCCAGAGCGAGAGCGACGACCTGCCGGAGGTTGCATGAGCGGTGAACAACACATGAAAACTCTTGTGTGTTCGTTCTCTCGTGTACTTTTCTGTTTACCGCGATTTCGACTTCTTCGCCTTGCTTCTTTCTTGCTCTTTCCTTTGTTCTGAATTTCTCAAAAAAGCAAAACGATGATGCATGTATGGAAATGGATTACAGAAGGAAGATAAAAATGAGGATCTATAAGGGCAATGGGGGATCTACAAATGGGGGAAACTGATGTTTAGACAAAACTTTCACCATCTGATACGATGTTTTTTATGTTTTTTTTTTATTTGCCTGGTCCCCTTTTTGCAGTTGTGCCCAGAGTTTGTTTGTTTTTGTGGGCGTCGGATGGGAAAACAGGAAGACAAAATGTGCATGACAGGAGCGAAGCAAATGTGGGGAGGCTACGATTTGGTGGTCGGGTAGTGAGGGCATCTTTGAGCTGTTCAAGCTGTCATTGCCTTTGTTTTTTGTCTTTACATGACGAGGCAGAATGTGCAGTGACAGTTTTTGATATGAGGTTTCACCTACACCTCCCGCTCAGTATAAGGGCCCATACTTCTGGCTATTTCATGTTAATTATAGAAGAAAATAGCAAATAAAAAGGAAAATCAGAAACAGGCCGGAAGCAATAATGATATAATCGGAGGTCGAGTCGTAAGAGCCGTCGTCGAGATATACTCGCCAAGTACATAATTCCGAAATATGTGGAAAGCGGGGCGTAAGTGCTTCCCTTTTTTAGCTCCAGCGAATAGCGTGAAAGGGCATCACCTCACTTCACCTCACCACACACGACGACAGACATCAGCCCTCCATGACTAGCACCTTATAGCAGCGCTCGACGCTCCTCTCTTTCTGAGGTGGCCAATTTATACACGGATAGTCACCATGGCCCTCCGCTCAATGTGGACGCGCATACGGGCCGGCCGAGCTGCCTTTTCGACGACGGCATCGGCGGCAGCGTCTACTTCAACAAAATCAAAAGAATCTCTGCCACCGCCACCGGGCCGGCAAACCTTCACACGCCAATTTGTCTTCCGCCTTCTTGGCCTAGCAACATGGCTGCCTGTGGCCATTTGGTTCAACACGACAGTCGCTGAGGTTACGCGCATTGAAGGCCCTTCCATGTATCCATTTCTCAACAGCCGGTTCAACGAGTCGCTCGAGCGGGATTGGGTTATCAATCGCAAACTCTACGCACAGGAAGGGCTGCAGCGGGGAATGATTGTATTTTTAAGGTGCGTTCTCCCAATACATTAGATTGTACTCTCAATCGCCTACTAACAAAATAGGAGCCCGTATCATCCCGAGGTTGTGTCAGTCAAGCGCATCATTGGTCTCGAAGGCGACATTGTGCAGACCAAGCAGCCGTACCCAACAGCATACGTACGCATCCCAGCCGGTCACATGTGGGTAGAAGGCGATGCCGGTGTGGGCAAGAGCCTAGACAGCAATACTTATGGCCCGGTGTCGATCGGCTTGATTACGGGCCAGCTAACGCACGTGCTGCTTCCGTTTGACAAGGCAGGCCGCGTGAAGTGGTGGGAATACCCCGTTGAGGACCGGATATCTGCTACTCCAGGTTTCTAAGTCGGAACCTGAATATATATTGCATTATGGACGCTTCTCTTTGTCGTTTTGAAGCTGTCTTTGGCGTTTTGGAGAATCTCATAAATTTGGTGCAGCTTGGATAGACTTGTTGCGTGTACAATATACATTTCTACTTCTTCTAATTTGTTACTATAAATCCAATCGGCCTTCAATCCGTCTATAAACGAGTATATAAGTTTCGGATTGTAAATTTTTCGAGTCTTTGATGGCCTACATCTTCCTTTTCGACGTCACTTGGAAGCTCTCACACTACCATCCACTGAAGCTCAGTGAGGGGCAGTGTCTTACATAATGCAACCACCCGCTAACACATGGTGGGCTGCCCCTGCAAATGACAGACATTCCAGAACCATTTTGCGCCCGCCAGGAACCCCCGAGCCCCCAAGCTAGCTGTATTTTGATTGGCGGCGGCACCAAAAAAGGCTCTGTTGGGACTTTGAGGGAACGAATTGGCAGGGGGCGGGAAGGCAAGGCATTAAAAAATAAGCAAAACAATACCGAGAAAAAAAAATTGGCGACGGTTAGTTTTCCAGTGGCAAAGCAAAGACAGGGCAGGCGCAAACCCGCGCTTTCCTGACCGCATCTCTTTTGCTCCTTCCCTGCTTGTCTCTTTCACTCCGTCGGCCTCCCACACCTCGGACAACCTCTCACGTACTTTTAGGTTTCCCTTTCCACCTCCGAAACGCTGCGGAATTGACATCTACGAATTGTCCGAGCAAATCCGAGTGCCACAGCGTTTTCACGACCCGACCGGGCCTTACGATCCCCGAACTGTCCACAAAGGGCGAAAAAGTGAAAATCTCGGGCCCGACACCACCATCCAACCCTTTCTGAGCATTTTCTTCACGGTTGATCTCACGACCTTCCACATACCCCAAAACAAACCTCACGCATCTCCGACGACTTCAATTGACCTCGACTATACCTGCTCCCCTCTTTCGTCTGCGCTCGACCATGGATCTCGGCCGGTGACAGGCCTAATGACGGACTCAATCGTTGCGCGGGGCCGCTCCCACGCGGTACAACAACCGAAGATGGCAGCAGGCGGCGGTGAGGAGCATGAGGGGCGGCCGCCCTATATCCACGTGTGTACCTCTACTCCTTCAGACTCTTTTGAACAAGACACAGCTAACAATATAGTCCATGCTCGCTGGTGGCCTCGGCGGCACGTTTGGCGACATGCTCATGCACTCTCTCGACACAGTCAAGACAAGACAACAAGGCGACCCCAACATTCCGGCCAAATACACTTCCCTCGGCTCCTCTTATTACACCATCCTTCGCCAGGAGGGAATCCGCCGCGGCCTCTACGGCGGCTGGCTGCCCGCCCTCTTTGGCTCCTTCCCCGGCACCGTTATCTTTTTCGGCACATACGAGTTCAGCAAGCGGCACATGATTGATGCCGGTGTCCAGCCGCACATTGCCTACCTCACGAGCGGCTTCGTGGGCGACCTAGCGGCGTCCATCGTCTACGTCCCCTCCGAAGTGCTCAAGACTCGTCTGCAGCTGCAGGGCCGTTTCCAGAACCCCTACTTTAATTCTGGGTACAATTACCGCGGCACCCTTGATGCCGCACGCACCATTGTCCGCTACGAGGGTTTCGCTGCCCTCTTCCATGGCTACAAGGCCACCCTCTACCGCGACCTGCCGTTCTCAGCGCTACAATTCATGTTCTGGGAGCAGGCCCAGAGTTGGGCACGCCAGTGGAAGGGCAGCCGCGACATTGGCCTACCGCTCGATTTCTTGACAGGCGCTGGTGCGGGTGGTCTGGCGGGTGCCATGACATGCCCGCTGGATGTCGTCAAGACGCGCCTGCAGACCCAGGTGCGGTCCGACCTACCCAACGGCACAGGTGCACCACCTCCAGTGCCGCCATCTTCCTCCTCTCTCAAGTCAAGTAGCACCCCGCCCGACGTGCCCAGCAAACACACGTCCGAGGCGTCCGCAAGATCTGGCGAGAGCCAACAACCACCACAAAAACGGAACATTTCGACATCATCTCCCTCTACGCACACACCGAAACCGGGTGCCGTCAACCTCGAGACCTCATCCGTCATCAAGGGCCTCAAGTTTATCTACCAGACCGAGGGCATTGGCGGATGGTTCCGTGGCGTTGGCCCGCGTGTGGTCTGGACGAGTATCCAGAGTGGGTGCATGTTGCTGCTGTACCAGACCATTCTGCGGAAGCTGGCAGTCATCATGCCCATGGAGGAGCTCGAGGATGTGAAGTAGAGACGACACGTTCAACACCCTTCGATATGACAAACCAAACATTATAGAACGGAGGCATAGCACTCCATGTATTAATACAACAATGTCTTTTTAAAGACAAAAAATGGGGGACAGTCGGGCATCGGGTAGGCTCTATTGGCGTTTTACGGGCATGGCAGGCAGGGTGGCAGACAAGCCTTGTCTCTTGGAATGATATTCATGATGTCTGATATCTCCACACACAACACACTACATATCAAACAGCACACAGCATCTTCGCAGTACATACTTCTTCCCTTGTGTTTATTTTGTCTTTTTCTTTATCATTATTATAGACAGCAGGTTTCAGGCGGGGAACGGTCTGCTAGACATAGACGTGACATACACCAAATCTACGCTATTTATATTCATCTCTTCTCCTCGCTCCGCTCGCTTTCTGCTCCTCACTTCATCCACCGCCACCGTCCCTCACTCACTTCGAGTTCACTCACTCCCTATCTCGCCACATCCTTCTCTTGAATAATCGTCGCCGTCGAGTCCGCCAGCTCTGCCAGCGAAACCCGGTTCAACTCCGCCGCCGACACACCAGGAATATCCCGCGTGCCCACCGCGTCTGCCGGGATCAGAATCGTGTATCCCAGCTCCAAGGCTTGCCGCGCCGTCATTGACACGCATAGGTGTGTCATGTAACCGACAATTACCAGCTTGCTGTGACCCAGCTTCTGCAGCTGCTCGTGCAGGTCCGTCTGGCTAAACGACCCGGGCAACCGCTTGTGCACAATCACTTCGCCAGGGATGGCTGCAATCTCGACAAACTCGTCACCCAGTGATGTGCCCGTCACGAAAAACGTTGAGTCGTCTGGTGTGTGGTGGATAACGTGGACAATGTTGGCGGGTTTCCCCGTCGGAATAGCGGCCGCCCGGTAGGCTTCGACAAGATTTTGGATGGCCTTCCGTGACTCTTCAACGCCGACCGTCTTGAAGCGGCCCTCGGCGTATTCGTTTTGGGCGTCGACAATGACGAGCGTGCTGTCATGGACCGACGCTGTTGCTGGTGGCTTGCCAATCATCTGAAAGAAGGAGGCCATAATGAAGGTGGGAGAGGCGATGTAAGGGAAGATTGAAAGTTGATGTAAGATCTGGGGAAGTAGATCAATGCAGGGACGTGAGATCTTGAGTAGATCGAATAGAGATGTAAATCAAAAGATGATGGTAGTCAATGTCACATAATAAATCCATACAACTACATTTATCCGTCGCGCATACTTATACTTGTGAATGCCCTCCTCTACATGACTCGTCCAGTACAGCGCCCTTCCTCCGGTGTTATTGTCTTGTCCGAGTTATTTGATTTGTCTTGCTGTACGCATATACACTCGCCACTTAGCACAGCTCCAAGACGGCCATATCTGCAGTAGTCTGTTCCTTTGTCGGCCTTCATAAAATGGTGCCGTATGCCGCTTGGCCCGAAAATGACCAAAATGGAAGCTATTCGGGACAACTTGGACAGCGAAGTCCGCACCCAGACAGCACTGTGAACACGGCCGCGCCGACAATTAAAATATTAAAAAATTTATTATAAGTTTCTGATTAATCTTGAAAATTAATAATTTTCGTGAAAATTTCAAAAAACCAAAATTCAGTCGACGAGGTCGTGTTGTTCTATATTCACGTATCCGTACAGCAGGTCGTTAAGCTGACTAAGACTGCTAAATGTCCCGCGAAATCCAAGCTCCCGTGATTGGCCACGGCCCGCCAAATAAGTGGATACCTGCCATGCCTCCGTTCCCGAAGTCGTACCACAATAAACTGCAACTTTTTTTGGCAATCCAACGTCAACAACAGTCAATCAACCTCAAACCCCCACGGGCTGCCGTACGACGACCATCGACAGCCATTGTCAGCCACGCCACCCGACATATCTTCAGTTAACTATTGAACTTTCGTCGCCCACGATTGTTCGGCCGCGACATCGATTGACACCCGGCAATGGCGTCCTCGCCCGTCCTTTTGCCCGCAATTTAAATTTCTCTTTTTTTGACCACCCCTCACCTCGAATTACCTCGAACTACCTTTACGGCAACCACCACGATGGCACCACCCGGGCCCCCGATGCCCGTGCCGTCCAAGGCCGCTATTCGAGCACTGCGCGGCCTTGTCCTCGGAACGACTTGTACTCTCGCCCTCGTCACCGAAGATCGTCGCCGTCGAATTAATGCCGCCCGCTCGGCTATTCGCAATGGCGACCGCATCCGGTCAGCCCGACGGTACCACCCGGGTGGCAGTGCGTTTGCCATTGCTCTGGAGGAGGACAGCCTGTCGGTTGAGCCGGGAGTGATCAACTGGAAGGCACCGACACGGCAGGGGCAAGTCGGCGAAGGGAAACATTGCGAAAACACAATCACAAGATCGATACAAAGACCAGCAATGACGACCAATTGGCCAGAAGCCACACTGGCACCACCACAGACACAACGGTCATCATCTCCATCAAGGAGGCAGCCAGCCTCTAACAGAACAAAGACTACAGCCACCTCAGAGTCATTATCACAGACACGCACACAGACAACAACAGCATCTACATCTTCAACTTCATCACAACCCGAACCACAACCGCCTATCTTTGCATACCCTCCACCAGCCGGCGACCGCATCCAGAGACACATCCCATCACTCGCACACCAGGCAGAGGAGTACCGGGCACGAGCACGACTGGGCAAACTTGTGGACAGCAGCATCATCCCAATCGGCCGGGTTAGCCAGGTCAGCCCTGCCCAGCCGGCAGTCGATCTGTCTGAAGCCATGGCCGACCAAGCTAAGGCGTTGGCAAAGCCGATGAAGACGGAGGCCGAGCTGGAGGCTGCTGTGCGAACGCTGATGAACACATGGCCCATTATCGACGCTGCCTCAGACCAGACAGCGCTTGGCAAAACATCCGCCGAGCTGTGCCAATTTTGCCAGAGAGCCGGCCGCATGGACCTTGCACAGGCTGTACTCCAACTCGCCGTCAAGTTTGGCCAGCTAGACGAGGCCACCTACTTTGCACACGACCCCCTCCCTGTCGTGAGATCTCTAGTGCCACTCAACGCCTTAAAGAGTGAGCTCACCGACCCTGCAATGGAAGAAGATGGGTCAGGTGCACGCAGGGCTGCGTTTGTGAAGCGCCTCGAGGATGCTGCCAGTCTCTTCCTTCCCACTTTCACAGCACCACACATCCCCGACTTCCCCTTGGCGAAAATTGTGACTATCGGCAAGAAGCTGTTAAAGTGTGCCTTTGCCGCGTTCCACCATGAGTTGATCAACACCATCTACACTTCCATTGCCAAGTACCCGGGCGACATCACCGAGTTCACCCAGTGGTACAACGAGAAGATGCAGTCAACAAACGACCACGCCCTGCTCGTATCATCTTTTGTCGCACGCCCACCCAGCGCCGGATCCTTGTCCAAGACGGTATTCCTCGAGATTGGCGGTCGTGTCGCAGAAGCCTCGCGGTTGAGCCACTACACGCAGGCAGGAGCTATACTTGATACTCTGATTGACATCAGTGCTCCGGCCACATATCGGCTGCGCACAGCATGGGGTACGGACCTGCTGTACGGCGAGTGGCAGAAGAACAAGGACTACAAAGAGATCAAGCGTTTGTTTGCCAAATTGATCGGCCCGCGCAAGGAGGAGTTCCGCACGCCAACCATCTACCACGTCAATAGCGTGTACCGCGTCATGGTGCAGATTGCCTTTGAGGCAGACAAACCTGCAGAGGCCAAGGCGCTGTTTGACGAGCTGTTGGCATTCCAGCCGACTGCGGACGAGGACATCCGTCTGACTGGCCTCTTTGCCCTGGCCAAGGCCAAGGCTGGCGACTGGCAGGGCGTGCAGGACGACTTCCAAAAGGCTGCTGATGCCGCGGCAAACAAGGGCGGCCTCAACGCACGCGACACTGAGCGCGTCTTCGTTCCCATTGCCAAGGAGTACATCCGCACGCACACCATTGGCGAGACCGAAGACTTCCTCAAACAATACATTGATGAGGTCGGTGTGCCTATTGGCCGCAACATGGTCACTCTGCTGGCCAACGAGTACGGCGCCCTGCGCGAGGTGCGTTCCTTTGTCGGTTGGCTCGACTACTGCGTCCAGGCCGGTTTCGCTGTGGACGCTGCCTTTAGTAACGCTATCCTGCACAACTGCCGCAAGCACTGGAAAATGGGTTTCCGTGAGCTGCGCATCATGTACCGCAAGCTGCGCCTGTTGAGCCCCAACTTTGAGGACAAGGTGACGCAGACGATCATGACCCACGCCGCCATTTCAGATGCCAGGAGCATTGGCCGGCCGTCCCCTAGCACGGCCATCAAGAGCCGTGTCGTGTCGCTGCGGATGAACAACAATAACACGCCTCACGCTGTGGCCAACATGGCCACGCTGGCCGCGGCTGCCCAGCACAATAGTAGCAGCTACGCATCACCGCTATCCGCCCGCCACCTCTTGGACGAGCATGACCTGTACGTGGCCATGAAGCATGCCTTTGCGTCGGGCTCACCCACAAAGGCCGTCCGCATGTACAAGCATGCTGTCCGTGGCGGCATGCCGCCGAGCGAAAAGTGCTTGAAGCTCGCTGTAGCCGCCGCCGTCAAAAGCGAGCAGTCGATCGGGTCGACATCGTCACCGTTGCCCACAAAGAGAGTCCCCGATTTTGACGTCGCTGTCGATCTACTGAAAACTGCCCACATGGCCGGCCAGGACATTGACGGCGCCACCGCCTACCTCGCCATTGCTTACATTGACGCCCTGGGCAGCCGCAAGGCGGCCACGACCGCCAAGAGCCGCAAGTCCAATGCCAAAGCCAGTGTGGCTGCGGCCGTCAAGTCTGTTCTCCTGCGCCTCGACGCCTGTGACGTCCAAATGACCGATCTGGCTTTGAACCGCGCCGCCTTCCACATGTTCAAGGCAGGCCACATGTCGGGTGCCATTGCGCTCGCCATGTCGGCGGCCAATTCGCCCGTTGGTGGTGGTCGTCCTGGCTACAATGTGTGGAACTTCTCGGTGCTCATTGCTGCGCATGCACGCCTGGCTGATGCGGACGGCATTCGTGCGGCTACAGAGGGCGCCGCGGCCAGCGGTGTCCTGAGAGAGCTTATGGGCTACAGGGTGCTGAAGCAGTCCCGCGGGCGCCTGCGGAACAGACTGCTGGAGCACGAGCTTTCAGCCACGGTCCACGGCCCTAAGCACGGCCATGCCACACCCGAAGCCCACAAGGTTCACGGCGATGACCTAAATGCAGCTTTGCAAGCTGTTGAGGACGCCATCAACCAAGCCCGTGAGGCACGCCAGCAACTGAGCAAAGAGCGGCGTGCACTGGAGGCGGCCACAATCAGCATTATGCAGCAGGCTGCGCTCGATGCCGGCCACCCACCCGTCGACTTTGATAAGCGAAAGAAGTCACGACAGAAGCAGCACGAAGACATTTCCAGCACTAGAGGCAGTGTCAGCAGCGGCAGTAGTTGGGATTTGCTCGATATGCCCGTTGACCAGGACGGACAGCTGATTGAAGCTGAGCAGCCACGTGCGGCGGCGGCGGTAGCAGCATACTAGTTATTGTGCACTCTGCTGCACTCTTACAGCATTACGTTCCATTTGTTTCTTTTACATATATTTTTATTTGCATATATAGCGATGCAGAGAGTGGGATATTATCATATAGGTAGACATTGCATTTTTGGCTGCACATATACATCTAAAATGGCATCTCATGATGCGTGCAGACGTACATAAACGGAGTAATTCAAAACGGCATTTATTATATGAATTTCTTTCTCGTGATGTTTTCCAATCTATTGAAACATTGTATTTTGCCCGAAGATCGCCGTTTAATGGCCGTTAAATTGGTGGATGCCTGGGCGCTGGGCGTTGGGTAAAAGAGTGGTTGTCGATTTTGCCCTTTTTGACATGTGAAATCAGGGCAACTGCCGTTTTGTCCCACCTGAAGAAAGTGCGAAAGTCGCGCCGTCGCCCGTGCAATGTCACTGACGTTGGTCGTTCTTGCCAGGCGGTGTGTGGGGTCGGCTCCTTTCCCGTAGGATGAAATAGGGAAGGAGAAGAATCAAATTAGCCCCCAGTAATACGTTCGTGAAGGTGGCCTGGAAAGTGGCTCGAGTGGCATGATGGGCAGGAACGATCAAGAAGACGTCGATCTGGTTGGTTTCTGTGAGAGTCTTTGAGCCGTTGGGGTGCAGTTGGGGTGCAGTCGCACCTGGCTTTTTAGTCTTTTTGGCGTCGGCAGGCGCAACTTACGACAGACCGGGGGGGAGAGAAGGCTCGACCAGGTGCTCTCTGCGCTCGACGCTAAAGGTGGCGCGCCTCCTATTTTTCTGTGGGCAGGACGGGCGGCCAGGCCAGGCACAGGCCATTTTCTGCGATTCTGGAACGATTTTTACGGGGGGGTAGGCGCGGTGGGCGGTGGAATTCATACTTTGGAGAGGAAAGACCCCCAACCAGAAAGGGCAACCGCGAATTGGAGCGCGCATCCCTTTTCCCAAAGTGCCCTTTTCCATTGATGCAACCATTCTTTTTGTCTTATTTTTCTTTTTCTCGGCCTCGTCCTACATTCTCGTCACCACCACTACACCGCAACGGCGAATTGTCTTCTTTTAATTTCGAAGCTGCCCGTCTCTTTCGCGCGGCTGTCGTTCTTTTCTCTTCTCTCTTTTTACTCTTTCTCTTAATTGTCCAGTTATACCTACTCTCTTTCTTCTAATTAGCAACTTCTCCTTTTCTTTCTTTTTTATTCCTTTCCTCTTATCCTTTTGATATTCCTCACCGACTCGCCTCTGCCTTTCCTCCTCGGTCTCCCTAGAGCTCTCGTTTTTGCTCTCCGCCGATCTTCGACCACCCTCTCCTACCGCCACGACAATCTGATCTCCTCGACTCTTCTCGACGACACGTGAAGATCACCAAGTCTCACTTTTCGACGACATCTCGAGCTTCCTCAACACCCTCGGCCTCCTCTGCTGACTCTATCACGCCACTTTTGGTGACACGGCCCGGGCGAACCCCACTCCATAAAACCACAAACGGACCACACAGCATGAGCGCCGTCGCAACAGAGGCCGTCCTCGACGTCCGCAAGCGTCGCCGCCAGCGCTACCACGAGGCTGATGTCGTCATTGTCGGCGCCGGCGTGCTGGGCTGCGCGCTGGCCTATGCGCTCGCCGACCAGGGCCGCAGCGTGCTGCTTCTTGAGCACAACATGCACGAGCCCGACCGGATTGTGGGCGAGCTGATGCAGCCCGGTGGCGTTGCTTCTCTGCACAAACTTGGTCTGGAGGAGTGCATCGAGAACATTGACTCGGTCACCTGCCACGGCTACCACGTGGTCTTCGATGACCAGGACATTGTCATCCCCTACCCGCCCGTCGACAGCGATGGCCATGTGCCTATGGACGCCTATGTGCCTGGCAGTGCGGAATACAAGAAAATCGGCAACAAGCGCTCCGACCGCAGCAATGGACCCGAGGGCCGCAGTTTCCACCACGGCCGCTTCATCATGCAGCTGCGGCGCAAGTGTCTGGCACACCCCAACATCACCGTTGTCGAGACTGAGGTGACAGGCCTCATTCGTGGTGGCCCTGTGCCAGATGAGGTGCTGGGCGTCCACACGCAGACCACAGTACGCCTCGACGGCTCGCCAATATCAAGATTTGACGCGGCCGCCACGGCCAAGAAGGACAAGGAGTCGGACGCTGCTGTCCCCTCTTGCCCGACCACCAAGACCCCCGACTGCTTCTTTGGTCAGTTGACTGTCGTGGCTGACGGCTACGCCTCGAACTTCCGTAAGGAGGTGCTGAAGAGCGCCCCCATTGTCAAGTCCAAGTTTTATGCGCTCGAGCTAATCGACTGCCCGTTGGAGCCCAAGGGATTCGGCCACGTATTTATCAACTCGTCCGCCTTCCCTGTCCTGCTCTACCAAATTGGTTCTCACGAGACCCGCGCCCTCATCGACGTCCCGAGCAACCTGCCCGCTGCGTCTGTCGCCAATGGCGGTGTCCGTGGCTACATCCGCAACGTCGTTATCCCCTCTCTTCCTGAAAATGTCCACGCCTGCGTTGAGGCCGCTCTGGCCGACGGCAAGATCCCCCGCAGCATGCCCAACTCGTGGCTGCCGCCTGCACCGCGCTCGGCCATTACCAAGGCCGCCAGCCAGGGTGTGATCCTGTTGGGCGACGCCTACAACATGCGCCACCCGCTGACTGGTGGCGGTATGACTGTCGCGCTGAACGATGCTGTTGTTCTGTCCGGCCTGCTGTCCCCCGACCGCGTGCCTGACTTGGGCGATCACGCCGCCGTCGCTCGCGCCATGGGCGACTTCCACTGGTCGCGCAAGCGCCTCACGTCTATCGTCAACGTCCTGGCCCAGGCTCTGTACGCGCTATTCGCCGCCAACAGCCGGCCCCTGCGCATGCTCCAGCAGGGCTGCTTCCAGTACTTCCGCCGTGGCTGGTCTGCGCAGCCCATGGGTCTGTTGGGCGGCATCATCCGCAAGCCGCTCGTGCTGGCCTACCACTTCTTCAGTGTCGCCTTCCTGGCCATCTGGCTCAACACCATTGAGGTTGTCACGGGCGGCTCGTCGAGCGCCGGTGCGGCCGTGCTGGGTCTGGTGAAGCTGCCGCTGGCGATTGCCGACGGCATCCTGGTGCTGTGGACAGCGTGCATTGTCTTTTTGCCCGTCTTCTGGCGGGAGCTGCGGTAGTCTGCCAGTCCTACGGCTGTGGGTGATAAAGGAATATTTATTTATAAAGATGTTGGATCAAAAAAGCGAAGCTGTATATCATTATAAGCTCTTTCAGTACGAGCGTTTTCTCACTCATATTTTGCCTTTTTATAGCAAAGGCGTCTTTAATATAATAATACTCATGACATTTATGGACATCTCACATTCACTATTACGATTGATAAGATACAGAAAAGAATGCTTGGAAATCGAACCAACCCAGAGGGCGCCGTTGTTTGTAAACCCGCAATATCAAAAAGGAAGAAAGGGGCGGCAAAAACCGAATCGATCATGAGAAGAGGGCGAGGTCGAAGTCGAGGTTCAAATCGAGAACAAGGAAAGCTGAAAATCGCCGGTGGCTG